>JTDE01021775.1:18309-36810 GCA_014338405.1 Paragonimus skrjabini miyazakii | reverse complement strand
ATATATATATATATATATATATATATATATATATATATATATGTATATATATATATATTGATATAGGATTGATATAGGATTGATATAGGATGTTGATGTTAATAGCATCTGTCTGTTCTGAGAAATACTGGAGTACTGCCTTTCTGAAAAGAAATCGCAACTCCAGCTATGGTTTGGTAATCTGATTACGGAAAAGTGTTGCAATTGTGTTGCAATTGTAACAGATAAATGTTTCGCCTGTTCCTGTCTGAATCAGTGCTGTTGTCCGAATGCTGGGTTCTGTCTTTCCCTACAATCGCTGATTACCCCGTCGGTCACACTCAATCGTATTTGTGTTCATACTCATCTAATATTTATGGTCACTGATTCCCAGAATATCGCGTTTATGGTACCTTAGTGGAGTATAACTAATCATGTATATGGCCTAGAACCGGAGGCCAGTTCACTGTGTAAAATGACCTAAGGAATTCGGTCATTTTCTGATAGGTCCACATGACCAAACCATTGCAAGCACCTCTGGCTATGCAAAACGAGCAGATGTGAAGAACCTGCCATGTACAAGGCATCCCAGTTTGGGACTGTATTGACAGCTAAAACGGATGAATAAATAGACTGCGTTCATGTGCCGGTCCTAATGTGTGCACGGTTTCACAGCCCCGTTATTTAGCCGTGCCGAAGAACAACAACCGAATCAGCATGACAATTAGAGCACTCGCGTCAATGAGACTAGAAATAAAGGAATGAGTAAAGTTATCATTACACCACATCAGCAACAGACAAATACACATGTCAAATATGCATGCATACACATCAAACTTATCCAACGCTGTTTGGGGGCACACAAAAAAACATATTAGAGCGCAATCCAACAGTATGTTCAAGAAGATGGCACGGTGATGCTGATGGCTACAGTCCGCACAAAATTCATGATTAGCGGCATTCGAGTGATATTATTCGGTTAATCAACCTGATTTTTGTCTAATTATAAGACGATCGGTATGCTCCTTATTCATCAACACAGACAGCAATACATCAGTGGTTCACACTGATGCTTAACTACCACGCAATCGTGAAGAAGAAGAAGAAGAAGAAAGAAAACCCAGTAAAGGAAGAGAGAATGGGGAAAAGAAGGGAACGGGTGGGGAATTAAATACCAAAAAATAATTCGTCTATATTCAAACACACAACATTAAGGTGTCTATACTTTGCAAACAAACAACCGAGTTATAAGTGAAAGTAAGGCGTCATCACCAAGACGGCTTTAACTGCCCCACGTAATCAAATCCACTCAATTCACAGACAACTCGGGCAAACAATGACAACATTCACGCCACTGAGCTCGGTCAGCCGCCATCTCACCTAACGTCTCAAGCCGCCGATTCTGTGAGTCGCGATGGCCCCAGCCAGGGAGATGAACCCGATCTACAATGGCCAACCTCTACGTGAACGATTTCATTTGTCTACGCCAGGTCATCATCTGTCCACCACGCACCTTACGCCAGTCGGCCGCAGCGTCGGCAAACAGCGCTCAGTGTAGCAATCGACTAGTTGGCATCCTTAGTACATGACCTAACCACTTAAGTCTGTGCAAATGTAGTGGCCGAACAAAAGAACTCGTTTGACAATAACTATGAAATACCCGTATCCTAGCCTCCTCGTTGTTCACTCGCTGGTGCCACCCGACAAGAGCGACCAAACGCGGAAATCGGTGGTCAAATACCTGGAAACGGTTCATGTCTTGTACCCCGAGTGACCAGGTTTCGTTGCCGTAAAGTAATCCAGCCCTCACCGTTGTCTGATTTACATGGCCCTTAAGCATCAGAGAGATATCTCTCTGTCGCCATAGGTGCCTTAGAGATACGCGCTTCCATTTCATTCCCTATACCTCTGCCGCGGCCGTTGGCGCAGCTGCTATTTCGGGTGTACAACAGATTGCAACTTGCAAGAGCTACGTGTGAAGACTTCCCACTACCTTATTCAGATATTTTGATGATCCATCTCGAAGTCAATGTGTAACCAATCTTCGTTCAGTCTTACACGCTTACTGTTGTGCGCCTTCGTGAATGAAGTGGACTTAATTCGAACAGCAAAACGTGTCTCCTGTATGGTTCCGGAAAATTTATTTCTCTGATGAGGGTATCCAGTGGAAAAAAAAGCTCCCATCTCGTAAACTTGTCTCCTAGATGCGAGTGCTTTTACCTGGGGAGTCAGTGTAACAGTTTTGTTCTGAAATTTCATGTTCCTTACAGGCACGTTCCAATTTTTTTACCAAATCTCCTCAATCGTTGCGCCGCTCAAGTCTAAACCTACATTCGAACAAGCAATAGCAGTGCGAAATTCATGTCATGTTGTCTACTATATGGAACAAGTCATCCTGTAAACACTTACGCGCATAACGTGGATCTCTCGATCAAACATGTTGACGTCATGGGTTGATACATATCAAGGAAAAATACTCATTTCGGCCATCGGAAATATGATCTCACACAAACACGTAACACGCCCTGCAAAACGTAAGCTGTGAGATGGAGAAAAAGTGTGCACCTGTGTGTACATGTACGCGCAAACATGCGCATGGTGCACGTGGGAAGCGAGTGACAATCCGATTGAAACGGATCGCGATGGCCAAACCCCAAATATGCAGACGAGCAGTACAAGTGATCGTAATGTCAACAATATCACAAACAACAATATATGAACAGAAAGAACTGGACTAGAGATTGAATTTGGAGTTAAACAAAGAGTGGTACTGGAGGAATGAGTGACTCAAATCTTTTAATTTGACAACAGTGTATAGCAGGATTGTGAATAGAAGCGGAGAAATGACAAACGCAGAAACAGGACAGGTAAACAATCACATGCATCAGATGAACCAGAACCAAAGTAACAATTTACACAAATAAAACGTTGTCAGAACTGTCTCGACTGTCATGCAAACTAAAACAAGGCGGCAATCATTAATGGATTCAAACCTTCAAAAGCTACCTCGTTTAGGAGTAGTTGTGACCAATCAGACTCACTTATCACATTGAGCATTTTTCAATGTATGTCACGTCATGTTATGCTCAGTAATTCAAGTATGTTAACTACCATGGTGGACTGAATCAGAAACAGTTAAGAGATCAGTGTAGCGCAGAAGTATACAAAGAACTCCACTTACTTCTTTGTGAAGTAGCTATCTTTCTGATAATGCACTATAAAATAGATCGACCTGGTGTCACTAGCAGGCAGAAACTGACAGTCAGCCATAGAATTGGCTAGCTGAATTAAACAGTCAGCTGAATCAAGCCTGGTGGCTAAGCCACAATGCAATATCACCATGTTATTGACGTCGTGAAATCGCTCTATTGAGTACAACGCTTAACCTAAAAAAACGTTTTATCCGATCTAATGATCGAATTCAGTAAGTCAGTTCCTAACGCCGGCGGTCAATCTGAACACTGTATGGTGTGACAGGTGCTTACTTATACAAATAAGGTGAACCATTAAGGGAGCATAGAAGTCCAGGAGCAAAGCCAGAGGCAAACCGGTTGTGGGGCGCATATGTCGGTAAGCGTCAGGAAATAAACATTGTGCGGTTTTGGGGCCCACGTGGTCACAGCCAACATAACTTAGCAAAAGAGCAAAGAGTTCACTTAAGTGCATTCGAATGATCTACTCAATTTAGGCTTCATGGACTGGAACTAGGAAGATATGGCAGTAAATAGGTATGAAAACCAGTCAATTAAACACTCTAACTTACGTTTGAAGCAAACGGATAAATTTGACCTTCCAGGTTTCGTTGATAGTACAATGTGGAATAGGAATTCGGTTGACCGAAAATACTGTGACCGTTAGAAAAAACGAGGCAAAGGGTAAATACTGACGGTGAGAAACGGGAGAAAAGAAAAGTCAGACATGAAAGTTACATTATGTATGTTCAGATCAAATGCCACCAGAGAGTCGAACATTCGTCAGCCGATAAGAGTTAAAAGTAACTGTGATTCCGGCGATAGACGTTGCTTAAATAATTCGATGTTTAAATCATGAAAAATCGCAGTATAAAGATAAGAATTTCGATTAGGAAACAGTCATCACATGCGGAAATTTCTAACGAAAATAACCCTGCTCTATAAGAGGTACGAAGAATGACAACCAAGGTAAAAGATGTTTACACGAAAAGACGTAGAAAAAAGAAAACACTGAACGATTGAATTGTTACCGCCGATTTACCAACAACCAAATATGCGAACAAACTATGAGTGTTATAATATAGTACATCAGTTCAAGTCCGGGACTACCAGGAATGGCTGGGATAATTAAGAGAGACGGACTATGTAAACGACAGTCATCCGCAACATGGTCATCCGTCTGTAAAATACAAGCATCTTGGTTTACCGAATTAAGCTGCATCACTGATCCACCTTGCCGGTTAACCAGTTTTCCAATGAGCATGCGATAATTAAACGCTACCATTAATGGCTTGATTCACTATTCCCGAGGGCAATGGTGTACGTAGGTACACATATGCCAGTATTATGTTGAACGGGATGTTCACAATAGTCCGTCCAAAGTAGGTCAAATGAGTACATCCAAAGCACGTTTTCCAAGTTAGCCCAACGTGACTAGGTCGTAGACAGTATGAAGTAAATGTGATGTGTATCACAAGCAACCCACAGGGGATGACTGAGTGACGAGTTAAATCGATCTGTTTCGACTCAGTCGATTCACGCTTGCTCTAAAGAAAACGGACAACAGTATATTCCGAAAGAGGTTTGATTTGTTTTCAGTTAAACAAAGAATGAGAGCTAAGAGTATAACGGTGACTCAGAAAAACTACTGTTCGTAAACTGCAACAGCTTTGAAGTAAGGTCAAGACAAGAAAATGGCCCATAGAATACGTGACCTGGTTCGAACCAATGATGAAGCCTCGCACAGCTGCAGACCACAAGCATCATCTCCAGATGTGAACGGAGAGTAACAAACTATTGGGTAGTTAGAAGATTACGTTTTGAAGATCACAAGCAATCTACTCTATCCTTTGTACTCGGGAAACAATTTCAGCTAACCAATTACAATATAAAACCGTCAAATCTGGTTTCCAGTTTCGTCATCTGAACCCATCAGTGGTACAAATGAATGTCTAACTCGAGCTGTACACTCCCAATGTACTGACATTAGGCTTGGAGTAATCCAACTTCTCATCTACTGCCTGGAAGCCAGCAGAGACACCTTCATCGCGTGTTCAACCAATGTGGTTTGTCTAACATAATTTCTGGTTCTCAGCCTATTGTGATTTGGTAGACACTTCAATATTCACAAATGAACTGTCACTTTAAGCAAATCAGTGACAGATTCCGTGCAAGTTCAAACTACAACCGTTCGATCTATCATCGACTTCCGTAACAAACCGCCAAAGGTCGTTCACCGGATGTGACAGCCAGTATTTCATACGGATTGTGGAGGTCGATTCAATGCCGAAACAAACATCACAGACAAACAACATTACCAACACTATCAACGAGGACGACAACGATAGGAACAACAATCTTGATTATTCGCATGTGACACTGCAACTTAATAACTATATCTTGCAGTAAACATAAACAAGAAAGGGAGAGAGCAATCGAATAACTTGCGTCGTTCAACAAAACCAACACAGTCTAATTCAAGCGTAGGAGAGATGATTTATGAGTCTACTAGGTGTGGTCCAAACTCCACATAGGCAAGCACTGTCCGACGGATGAGAAGCTGCTTAGTCATCACAAGGAACGTCCAGTACAGTTTCGTTCACACAAGCGTGTTGATGTTGGGCGATAAGTGCGGATGTGGATATCTCTTTTGATGATGAACTGAAACGATATCCACCCATTCACACGCGTGTGTATGCAAACGGATGAAATAGCCTAATCGGACGGTATCAGTTTCTGTGCCCGAACAACAATACCTCATATCATGATTGTGCGTGAATTAAGGTGGGCGAGTGCATGCATCAAATCTACCAAAAAATGTTAGACGCATTTAGTGGAACGGTGAGGATGGTTGTGGCGCCAAAATTCCGCACAGATGCTCATTCTCGCATCAACTTGATAAAGGGAAAACAGAACGAGGCTAACAAGTCTGGAACGTGGACAAGTGAGAAAAGCCTTTTCTAAACGAGTGATATTAGCAATGTTCTATAACATTCAGGAATTAACTGGTAAATCTCAACGCCAGGAAGATGATGGAATAAAAACAACTATTGGGCTAGTGTGTACGCACTATGGGGGACGCATCACCATGGCGAATGACAATATACTGCGGCCCAATGTTTGTGAATACACGTCTGTCGTACAGATGAGTGTTCACATTCGTGGTCCTACGTTTTAACATAACCTGTACCGGATTTCATGCTATCGATAACTTCGCAGGCCAAACGTCTCTTGCGGTCACAACAGCAAGAAGTTTCATGAACTCTGGACAAGCTGGAAACTTACTCAGATTTGTGAATTTTCAACTGCACATGCTGTCGATCGGGCAAATGAATCCAGAACTTTGTACTCATGTAATAGGTACCCTGAAAACAAGACGCGAGTGAAACCACATAAATGTTATCAACACGCGCATATACGTACATTCAATATACATGTCAGCTGAACTTATGAACAACAAGATATGGACTTTCTCAGAGCGAACAGCAAACAAAGGCGTGTAAGCAACAGGAATATGTACGTTGTCTGATCCGGTATACAATCAAACGGAGGAACTGCAATAAATGGTTCCTTGGCTTAACAAAACATGGAAATTCTGATGGACTACAATGGAAATTCAACTTCTATACTTCAATAAACTTGTCGTCAGGTAACGCACGCATGATCAACTGTCAGACTGTCAAAGTCAAAACAATAACGGTCGCAGTAACTGGGTCTCAAAACAATTACAGTCGTTACCACTTAACTATCATGTACTTCATAAGTTAAACAAATGAAAGTATAAGATGCCCCATTAGATAAAAAATAATAATGAGCTGTAATCAATAGAGCCTTGACGGCGGAATGTATAATGTAAGTTAAAATAGACAAAAAATTCCATTCGTTGAAATGTGAAATAGACGAATTTCATATTGGGAATATATGAGCAGTTGTTTACATGTATCATTTCAATTGACGCAACGATGACAATCTAGAAAAGGGTCAAATGCATTTCTGATTGCAAGTAGTTCAATAATGAGTCAACAAACGGCGTCGATCTACCTAGCTTTCTAGAAGACAATATGTGGACTTTGGTGAACATTTTGTATGTGGAGGTAAGTAAGTGTGGAGTGAGTTATGTGAATAGATTTTAAAAAATCGCGATGACTATGACTTCTGCTCAGTGGTTGAACAGTGATTCGTGATGTGTTGTTAAATCAGTCGGGCACTCGCTGGACGACAACCTCCACTGATGAGCACACACTCGTGCTTGTGTCTGAGCAACGCACGATCCGCATCGTTAACTTTGTACAAGAGGACAAGAAAAACTTCGTCCACTTCAAACGTGGTTATCCAACTACCGAGAGGTTGCGGGTCCAACTAACAGTACAATGTTCATTTACATAACTCCGACGGGTCCGTGGATATTAACAGTAACAGAAATGAGAGTTGAAATCAGGCGGGAAAACGTCGGAAAGGAGTAAAAAGGAAGCAAACTTAGGACAGCAAAAACGAATTGATAAGGTGCGTGAAAACCCGTAACAAGACAGTCTAAAATGGTTCGTAGTAATTACGGTACACAATGACGTGGACTTGTGTTCGATTGCAGCTTTCGTAGTCAAATAGGTTTTCGAAAGGGGCTAATCGAAAACTCTACCTAAATGTGAGAACTGCGAGCAAATGTAAACGCTGCCCAGTATGTGTTAGTCGACAAATAAGATTACTGAGCAGTACTGAACACTACTCACAAAAGACTGTGAATAAGATAATTCGGTCACGACGAATGTGAGATCAAGATGGTTGCGATAGATGAACGTGGACGGTAATCTGAATCCTGTTTATGAACCCATAAACAGTTCCAACTGGAGAAAATACCTAGTCTGGTGCTTCTTTATCAAACAGGATGGCAAGAGCGCATCATCATCATCATCATAGACAGCAATACACCAGTGATTCACACTGATGCTTATCTGTTACACAACCACAAAGGGAAAAAAACCTATATAGGAAGAGAGAAGAAAAAAGTGAACAGGGAGGGGACCTAACCACTTAAAATAGCTACGTTTATAATCAGACATACATCAAGGTACCTACACCTTGTAAACAAGCAACCGTGCTGTAAATGAAAATGAGATGTCATCAACAAGACAGCTTCTTTACGGCTTCCACCGCCCCGCATCATTAAGTGCACGTAGTTCGCAGATAATTCAACAAAACAACGACAACATTCACATCACTGAGCTCACTTAGCCCCCATCTCACCTAACGTGTCCAGTCGTCGACTCTGTGAGTCGCAAGGCCCCGAGCCCGTGAGAGGTACCTGATCTACAGTGGTCAACCCAATAGTAGTAATGTCCAATCAGTATCAATCAAATGTTTAAACTACTTATCAGGAATAACCAAGTTATCATCACATAGATTCGATTAGCTTTGTACACGACTGCAATCTGATTAGCCAATCACAATCAGAGTAAGTAACTGGAAATTACCGGACAAATAAACAGCAGATGACCTGAGTAGTAATCAAAAAAGGTCGTGGCCAATCGTTTCGGGTGGGCCACTCAGTCACACCTTGCACGTGAAGTCAACCATGTAGTGGACAACCCATAATCACTCCAACGTGCAAGATAACCGAAATTCAATCCCCGGTCCTGAAGAGTAGACACACAAACAGTGAACTAAAATTTATCTGTCTGACATTCGTTAACTTCTACACCGCGACAACCTGTGGCCATACCTTAGTAACCTGCTTCCCGAAAACTTCGAGGTATTCGACTCTTTTCCGGTTTCTGTTTTGAAGTCACTCAACCATACCGAAAGCACAAAGTTTTCGTTGAAGTTCAAACGCTCGGAAAAACTGCGTCATGTATACGTACGGCTGTCTCAGATACTTCACAATCAAGGGTCCAACTACTCAATTTCTCCAGGGAGGGAAGTGCCTCAGGGTTAAACTAGATTCAGAGCGTTTTTTGAAACCAACCAGTGAAACCAACAGACGTCCAGAGGGTATAAAATAAAACTGAGCAGTGAATGCGCACAAAACACATCAGTTTTGATACGGCGGACCGAATCATCCGTGAGCGTCTGATATCTAAGGTCTACGCACCTTCGGTATCCACAATGTTGACGCTAGTTATGAAATAAAAAAACCAATCACAACGTTCAGATGACAATCTTGCGAGGTTGCAGGTGCAACGGAGTCACTGCAGATGGCGATTAGTTGATTGGACTGAGGAACTTCCAAACAACGCAACATTCAAATTATTGGAAGCATTATGACGCCCCGAAACCGAAAGTTCAACTCGGAATTGACAACGTCATGTGCACTAGTAACTGTGATGTTAATTGAGTGTATGTCAAGCAAGCTAACATATATATCCGTGCTTACTAGGCTAATCCGTTCTGATGACTGAGCGATTCAATCAAGGAAGACGGAGAAAGTTCAGTGACGATGTACTGAGTCTTCAAGAGAATGCATCGGTTCAAACAACTCGAGAGTCAAAGGTTGTCATGCCTTAATCAGCTGACTATTCAGAACTGGCCCTTATCTGTTTCTGGGCTAAAAACATAAAACACACTTTACCTTACTTAACAGTAAATTAAAGCACAACAGACTACATATATAAGTGAGATGAACACTGGTTGAAAAGTGCTGAGCACGGAGATTATGGTTAAAGATGAAAGAGTCCATTTTCAGCATTGATAATCGGTTATAGTTTTTGTAGTCCTATGGGCCTTCCAGCCAGCCCCTTTCCAAAAGGACCACTTTTGTTAGAACTTGTTGTAAATTTTACATATCCTTCACACGGCCGGGATTTGAACTTTGATTCACGGTCTTCTGAGGCAACCGTGCTGACGACTGCACCACTGAATTCACAGACAGCACGATCGAACTTTCAGCCAGGTCCACCTGTGAGTAAAACTCAGACTGCCCGATTTCCTCGAGCGGAGATGCATAAACTATTTTGTTAACTAAAAATGGTGATTCCACTATCTAGACTTTTATCAAGTTGAAATCACGTCAATAAAATTGTTGAGATATGTTTTAATTACAAGTAAGTAGTAGATGTTTTAGCTGATATACACTGAACACCATCCAGCTTTGTCATAATCGTTGAATCATCGATTGCTGTTCTTCAGTCACCATGTACAGCAAAGCCAAAAGTTTTGAAACAATCCTAGCACTATAGACAAATTCCGCTAAGCGAGTAAAATTCAAATTTGATAATTTCTTTCAATGCGGTCCCTGGGTGTAAAAAGTACGACCAGATTTGAGTGTTGTACAAATAATGGTAAATCAAGATACCATTAATCATCACTATTTCACCTGTATCACTCATATCTCATTCTCAAGTTGTGTTATAAGTGCTTAGCGTGATTAAGCGAGACAGCTTACATAGTAATTATGGTGGTTAGGGTCAAACAGTCTGAAGCTAAGATTCAGGGTTCAAACCAGATGAGTAGTTAGAAAGCGAATATTACAGGTGACACCGAGGTGGAAGACTTGAAAGGAGAAAAACAAGCATGCTGATAACCGTTTTTGGCTGTTGGATTAGAGAAAACTTTTCTTTATTGTTTACACTATATGGTGTTTGCTGTCATGTGATTAACTGAATCAAAAGTAGATTGTGTAGTGCTAAAATGCTCAAAAACAAACAAAAAAAACCATGGGTTCGAAGCGGCAACCTTGTGATTGAGACCCCGTGATGCTAACATCGGGAAATATTGCATATTCAAACTGAAAATCTCAAGAGACTTCTACCCATACTACACAAGGCTGGCCGGGTCGTACTGATCGACGGAGATTGCGCCTGCCCAAAACACGTCACACATATTTGACGATGCTTACACCGATGATGTTAGGCGTAAATTGGCCCATAAATCCTTTCATTACAATCATTGTATACCCATAGTTCGCAGTGGTACGTAGGTAAGTGCGGGAGTGTGCGTATGCGGTATAGATGTCTCGACAAAGTCAACTTATGCTTGGTCCGCAAAGGCAAGCTTCGAACGTTCATACAGTGGAAGATATCACACCCGGATATGAACGTATGCGCGTGTGTATGTTCATATCTGTGCCCGGATAAATGCGAGTTACTGTGGGGGAAGACGTCAGCTGGCTGTCCAACAGTTGTGTTTTAGCAGACCAGCAGAGTCAGAGATAAACAGAACGTCAAAGGCGAGGTGTGTGACAGCCGAAACATACAATGTAATGACCGATGACGGAATATGATGGTGGAAGACGATCGACATGAGGTTCACATACAAATCGGTATATGATGTAACGTTCGACAAAACTGAAGCATACAACGCCAATGCTAAGACGCTCGATCAACAAGATAGGTTTCATGAATAGGGAAAGATTGATTCACAACCACCATGATGAACGCTGTACAGTTTACAGGAGCCCTTCATCAGCACAAACTTGACCTGACTTAAGATAGCACACAAATGCAACGACACTGTTTTGACTAACGAGTCATCCGATTTGTCAAGGAGAGGAAGTCGTCAGTTACCTCATTTACATTTACTATGAGCCGAGGTTGATAAACCACTTGCCAGTCAATGTTACCTTACATCTCAGATTCACTGCCGTTCGTAGAACAGCACGGACGTTACATGCACCTGCAGAAAATTCGCAGAAGATGAATATGCCTTAAGGTCCCAAGCAATTCAGAACTTACGGTAATATAGGTAGTACTTGCTTATCGACCAAAATTTGCCGTAAGCGCATGGCAGGTTTCGTAGCTGCTAGCATGCATTAAGAATAAGTGTCCAGTGAACCACGATGAATAATCACAGTATATCAACAGCAGATGCTCTTATTAGGGAGTATTAACACATTAGCGAGGTCATATGGTAGACCGCAAAGTGCAGGTAAGCCGCGTATACATGCATAACACGTGGTAACAACTATTAAACTTGATATGTGCTTCGGGAGAACAGTCATCAATGAGCATATAATGTAAATTGGACATCACGTACAACTGACTGCAATTTCTGCAGTCCTACAAACTTTTCCATCACTGAGCATTGATCACAAGCGAAAGTGGCTCAGTGGTTGTATAGAATAATTAAGTCGTATCGAATTTGATGTCAACGGTAGAGCGGTCAACTCAGTTGTCCCATAAAGAGGCGGACAAAGCCCGAATCCTGTTTGTGACAAGGATATGCTACACTGGCAAGCTTTAACAGGAGCGAGACATAAGTTTAGTGCTTTTTTTCGAAAGAGGGTAGCTGAAATGACCAACTGAATATAAAAACTGCAGTCAACTGTGAGTTAGTTTAATTTACCTCACTCAAAATCAACTATTAATTATCAGTGAACACATGCTATCAATGCTGCTAGTAAACAGGACTACTGCAAAGTTTCCGTTCTAATCGTGTGATCAACTAACTGTTAGGGCCAGAGTAAACCTGACCCGCAGAATACGATTCTGCTGTCAGAAGTTGGATATCGTAAGCCGCTACTGAGATATACATCAGTGTGGGATTCAAATATTTCTTCGCGCGCTCACGCCACCGTAAGGTCAATGATTTTCTATAAATACAGACCAGTTTCTCATGTAAATTCGCAAAGCGTCTGGTGGCTAAATACATTGTTATCTGGACACTGCCTTGTCAGTGTTCTCATTGGTTCTTGTCGTTCGCAGTTTCGGATGACCAATCGGAAGGGGTTTCTATTTGCGTTATTCGTTCATCGTTGTTCGTAGCAGTTATTGGCGTTCGTGTTCAGTTGGATTCAGTTATAACACTAACAATTACAATCAAGGTTCGTAAGTCTCCACTATCTAAAAATTACACCAAGAAACTGGCAACAGTGTTTATGTGATGAGCGACTATGAACAAGTAAAGTTGGCTGTCGATAGATATACTAAATCACAGGTCGGTAAGTCAACAGTGATAATCAAAAACCGGCGTCCCTATGTCAAAATTATCGAGGAAAAATAAGCGTAACCGTTTTCACTGACAGCATGCGGAACATAGAATAAGAATCTACTCCAATGTCACACACCAAGTGATTATCTCACAATCTTGATATCTTATTAGCATATCAGCTGAACAACACGAATGATTTCTAAAAGACTCGAAATCCTGTTTTGGAAGATCACAATCATCCAAAAGATATGACGAATCAAGGCTGAAACAATTGAAGAGCACCAAAATTACGGTTTGGCCGATATTTGCGAGTTCACTAACAAGTAAATCGTAGTCCGACATCCGGGTTGACACAGTGGCAGCGACATCAGTAATAGAAAGGTCACCGGCCCCGATTGGCATGCAGTCGAACTAAGTACCATAAGCACAGTCAAACAATCGTCATAGAAACACACCTACATACATTTACGCACGCACAGGCAGGCAAACTAGAAGCAAAGCTCTGAAAAATGCCGGACAGGTAAGCGCAACCAATGTAGCTGGGGTAGCAACAATTTGGCAAGAACTATACACGTATAAAGTCAGACAACCGGACACAGGGAGGTGACACCTACCCGTCTGCTGGCAGTAGATGTGCCGTATTTTGAGCGATTTCTTCTGTCCTGGAACGGGAACATTATCACGAAAGGTCGTGCTAATGAGGCCAACAGCAAGTGGTCCGCTTGCAAAGGAGATTGTAAAATGGGATCTGTAAAAAAAAATAGAGAATGTTATCAGTAAGAACAAGTGGAGAACGTCTGTGTTTCATAGACGAACATACGGAGGTACACAGTCCATCGCTTAGCTTTAACGTATCTTGAACAAAATACCTACAGTTAGTCACACAAGACATCAAAGTGTTCTTCAGGACCAAACAGAAACTACAACTTCATTGAGCACACAGAGTTCGTAGATGAACAACTGAGTTGAACCGACTGAGTATCGGTAACCGGTAGAATAATAAGACTGAATAGTCGGAAAACAAGTAGTACGAACAAAAAAGTCGCAATCATCGCATTAAATGAGAAAATTCACTTGGACACGCGCGGGGTTAACAGAATACCCATCAGTCCCCAGTACAATACCCAGTATGGGAACCAACGCTTGAAAGCACACATAGATGTCGACATCAAACAGCAATCCGAAGAAGTTTGGGAACCTGATAGTACAGCAAATCGTCGATTTCACAGAGAAACAACAAAAACAACAATAACATTAGTGATTCGACAGTTCATGTCCCTCTGTCCATCCCGCTAGAAAATTAGACCAAACGAAACAGGAGACAAGCGCCAGATGTGCCACCCAGCGTAGGAACAGGTGCATCTGCGTGCGGGCGCACGCGCTAGGTAAAGGAAACACACCCGACAGGCACTACGAGGTCGATGGTGTGTATCGGCAGACTCCCTCCGCACAACCAGTCTTTAACTGCATCTTTCCTAACCTACCAATTCCTCATGTTTGCACCGAAAGCGGACAAGATTTATCGCATAAACAAGAACTGGTTTTGAAATCTTTCGCCTTGTCCCGAACAAGTCTAAACAAATGCATACACACACGTACACATAAGCTACTGGCAGTGGTCATAACCACGATTTGTGTGTGCTGTATAGACCGTATGTCACCGTGGCAGGGATAATTTTAATCCAGGGCAATCTGAGAAGGAATAAAAGAGTATTGCGCGCGACTGAGAATGAATCATACAAACATACTAAATCCACAAACATAGCATAGTAAGTGGCAAATTAAAAATTTGGAGGATACTGTACCGACGTAAAAGGTGGATAGTTGACCAAAAGTGTGGTATGCCTTCTGACATGAAAGTATACGGTGAAAAGGATGATCTCTTCATGACGAGGACGGAATTGGTGCGCTTCCGATCAATGAAGTGAAAATGGTGAAAGAAGGTGGCTGAAAGGTCATCCAAACAGGAGATCCCACAATGTAATCAGAATGAAATGAACTTGAACATAGTTGGGCAGATTCACCTGTTGCTGGCCACCGGTGAGTAAGTGAATGGAGATGAAAACATTAATGTGGGTAGAAGGAATTATGAAATCAAGACAAACACAATTCACTCAAGATGTAACACGTGCACGTTCATTATTATTACGAACAGCTGTGACGTTTAGTTCAGTACGCAGTACGGAACAAAACGGTACACTCCCAGAAAGCATCGAATAGTCCGTTCAGCCATTGAAACTATGCTAGATTGTTTTATTGTAGTACTCTTAGAGGAGATTTCAAAAATGTTCAATAATAGTGGGTAAAAACATCCCGTCCGGTCACTGATTCACGTGACTTGTAAGGTCGCTCTATTGTACACATGCATTTCTCAAGCGTTTCTATCACATGGCTCGTGAAGTAAACTGACGAGGACGCCCCGGGTAGTTTCTAAAACGGTGGACATCGCTCTAACCAGATCAATAACACTCTACGCGAGCATTATTCAACAAATATGAACTACTGAATCCTAGCTGTGACCCAGTGTGTCGTGTGATTGAATGAACGAAGCTGTCAAGCGTAATTCAGTTAGCGATCGACGCTACGTTGAACGAAACACGGACATGTTGCGGTTGTTACATGGACACTATCAACCAAAGCAATAGAGTCCGCTTGAATTCAAGTGGTCTGGTTTTCAAAGTATGGTAATCCTCGTGGTCAACATGTCTGAAATCCACTTAAACCACCAGTCAGTATTTGATTCAAGTGGTACGCTGACAGATGGATTGTGTGTGGAAATGAATATCACAACATGTGAGTACGTATGCAAATACGTGTGTGCGCACATAATATGACCTCGGAGTGCCGGTTGGATTTAGGTCGAACAACAGCCATAATTCACGTGGTTTACAACCGGACCCACTAGAACAGACATTCAAATCGCTCAGGAAAATGTACACCAATAGTGTTTGTTGTTTGTAGCTTGTCAAGAAACATAGCTGTTGCTATACACACACACACACACACACACACAGAAATGACCTAAACAGAGCGCACATAGATGTATATCGCATAGGTGTGGCAGCGGATAGAGTGGTGGTGACCAGGGTATCAAACCGGTGGCCAGGGTAAGCTACATGGTCGAACAAGTGGTCAATGTCAATAGGGTTGGGAAAATCAAACCTGGGTTAGATTGCCCAGATGAGAGAAGGACAGGATAGGAGTGGCGGGCACAGCCTGCGGACAAAGTGGGGTGTACGTCGTATGACAAGTGTTAGCAAAATTACACCAACTAGTCTGAAATAGTGGAGATGAATCGGAGGTACCACTTCTGTTTTTGTGGCTGCTGAGGTTGTCACAATAAGGTGCGCGCAAACTATAAGAAAATCAGATGCGGCAAAGGCAGGGTTATCGGTGATTTGGAAGTAAGTATTCCTGCCACACACTCCCAAAGAACACCAAACTTCTTTCCACTTCAGAGATAGTTCTAACTTCAAGACATTCATTCACTAGAGCTTGTCAAAGGTGCTTGTGATAGGTTGGTGCGAAGATGAACTCCGAAGTCCGGTGTGTATGTGAATAGTCTGCTCGATTCAGCAATACAATTCATCATACACTGTACGTAAATTAGTTACCATTCTCGAATATATAAATGAACAAACACATCGCCTGGGACATGATAAGATGACGTCATGGCTTAAGCCATCACTTTCACTCGCAAAGATGACGAAAACGAACTGGAGAAAGCAATATTAACGAACATCTAGAAGTCGCTTGGATGTATATATTCCCAACTTGGAGGACGACGTTCATTTTGTTCGAAAAAGCAATCACGATGCGAAGGAATCTTAAACACAGTGTGGTCTATTTCAAACTGTTAGTGGTCTCAAATAATGATCAGATGACCAATATAACACGTGACCCAACCAGAGCAGACCGAAATTTTATTAACTGACCAAATCATCCTGCATTCGGGGCTTTCTGAGATAGGTGACGGCGAACAGTCGCGTCGTTCATATGACAATTTTGTATGTAGGTGGCAGAAACAACCACAGTCATAAACGGCAAGTATGTACACACCCGTAGTAATCCCACGCTTCAAAATAATACAGGAGAATACACCGCACACAGATATTGGCACCCTTCTCTTAAACGATAACCAGATGTCCTCCGACATCACAAATGTCAGGAATAACGTATGCAACTGTTGCCCTGGTAAATGCCTCGTCGGTGATATCGCCCGGATAATGTTATCGGAGTACACGAAACGATCGACAATCTGAATTGGAGGATATGCAATAACTGATCTAAAAATGAAATCCTCTCAGTCCTAAAGACAAGAAAAGCTTCCAAAACAGACCATTCTATTCATTCCATTAGTTCTTTATTGCCTGTTTTGTTTTGGCAGAGGAAATAAATGTAATCTGCATACTCCTCAGAAAAAGCTACACATCAGTGTTTAACCGATGCACATGAGAGATCAACCCGAACCAGGAATTTCAGCCTAGAATATGCAAAAATAAATGTGAACCGCAGATCCGAGGAATTCTAAAGATCTGACGGGAAATTTGCATTTCAATGTAAAGGCGGTCTAGTTTGAAATGCTAATTAGGTGGTGAGAAACACGCGAAACCTGATATCAAGCTACATCCAACCTGTGTTCAATCTGAGTGGACAATGAGATGGACTGTAACTGTCTAGGTAGATTGGTTCTTTCGATGTCATACGATATTGGGGAACAGTGGGAAACTGAATCGCATCAAAATGCTCACAATTGAGCATAGTACTATGAATAAAAATAAAGTTTATATTTTGTTTACAAACAGACGCACAGATGTGTTTTGTGAACCATGTTAAATGCCCTAACAAACGACACATTCCAAATATTTGTTCTTGAATGATGAAAGCAAAATCAGTATAGCGAATAAACCGAAATGATCAGACAACTTGAGCATTACTCACAAATGGATATGATCGAACGATAAAATGCGAACAATTAATAATGCTCAGCGGAGTGAAAGTTGTCACTGATTGATCAAACTGTCAGCGAGATAAATGATGTTAGCCAATGAAAACCATAAGGGAGATGCTTTACTGATGATGTCCATATATTCATTTATAATCTGGCTGTTTATTGGTAGAATGTAGCCACTCTGATATTGAATACTTCAGTAGAGGCATACTTGTTTTCAGTAATTAGGCCTCTTCTCTTTCCTTTCTCTTTTTCTCGGTAAGAGATTGAGTTTTTCTTTATCGTTATAAGGTACGTAGGCACACCAGTGAGAAACATCAATGTACTGCTGTCTGTGATGATGATGACGATGAAAATGCGGTAAATAGAACAAGGGATACATCCACGTTGGAAATGGCGGCTCATCGAGCTCAACAGTGTGAGTGTTGTCATTTTTGTTAGATTTGTCTATTAGGAAAATGTATGTAATGATACGCGGCAGTTAAAACTATAAGGAAGCTCGCTGATTAGGTCTGACTCTCA
>JTDE01021775.1:0-15166 GCA_014338405.1 Paragonimus skrjabini miyazakii | reverse complement strand
TAATTATAAGCTACATTGCTCGAACTACCATCTCATTTAGGACAGTCTGAGTTAGAAAAACGACAAATCTGTATAAATCTTCTGTATAACAGCGTAGCACGTACTTTTTTTTATAAAGAAGTTAAGCGGCTAGCTTCATATCACGAAACGTATTGACATGATTTGCTAGTTCATATAAGGACTGGATACTGCCAAGTTACTTGAACCCAGAGAGAAGCAAGTGCAATACTAAGGGTCTAAACTCGCAATCATCTGAATGACAGTTTGCTTCCTTACGTGGACTGTATATACCTACAATGACCAACTGGACAGTTTTCAATGCCAAGGATAACAAGAGTCTTTCGCATCACAAAGATGGAAATTTGGTCTTCAGTGCGTAAGAACCAAAGTCTACTAACTTCAGCCAACAGTTGAAACAGTAAACATTTAACCCAGAAGCTAGTCGTCTAAACTTCGCAAAGCAGTTGTGATTACGGCGCTACGGCTGGAGACATCACGACAGGTAATGTTTCACCTCAAAATTATCATAATCCTTTTTAGCTTTGAGGCGTACCTGGAGGCACAACGCCTCAGACTGCCGCTGTTTCTGACAGTGACCTAGGAAGTTGCAAAGTAGTAAAAAGACACGAAAGTACAGCGAAGAAAAAACACGGTAAACAAACAAACCAAAAACAAGAGTTTCATCAAACACAAGAGCCAACAAGTTTACAGATATAGGCTCAATACTGACTGCGACACAAAATCGTGTCAGGAAAAAAATCCCCAACCGGCAATGTGGATGGGCGCGAACTTCCCAGCCAGGTAGACGGCACCTACCAACTTCGCCCAACGGAATAGTCAAGGTTTTCACAGCCCGTGACCTTGTCACCGCCTAGCCAATTTACGGCTTCTTAAAATCACCAACAGTCACACAGAACAATGCGTGGTGCAACAGACACTCCGTAGGCATACGAAAATGTACGAAGACTGTGCAGTTTTACTATTCCAGTTATTGGCAACAAAATTGCACAGCCCCCAAATACGTGCAGATGGACTGTCGCATTGCTCACACACTCAACTCAGTTGATACAAGTTAACTGACAGCAACATCGGTTATCAAATACACACAGTTTATGTGCATCATTCATACGAAAGGGCCAGGTTTCTGAATCACAGAGCAAAAGTGAATGCGCACACACATTGCAACCCCCACCTTGAATCGATAACTGGGTGTCATTGCGACGCCACAAATGACGGGGGTCGGTGAATGTATTACGTGCTGTCGTTATCCTCAGGGACATTTCGTCAGCAATACCATAGGCTGGTGAGATAGCAACACTCAGGGAGGTGAAACAATTAACAGCCTTCAATGGCCAGCCAGCAATAACAAAGACACGGCCAGCGCCCCCCCCCCAATCTTGTACCAAAACTGCATACCGTGCAGACCAGCTGATTCACTTGGCCAACTCAACACAGTTTGCATGTTTTCCTCAGGAGAAGTACATCAGTGTCGTCCACATTCTCAATACCAGTCAGCGTATAACCTGGTAGAAGCCCCATTGCATGCTCTTCAGAACCTCAGAGTTCTACTTCCAGAATGTCATCTGTCACAAAATTGAGGGTGTGTCTAGCGAACGAATCAAAAGCAGCATTTAGGCCCAAAAATACCACAACCGGTGACTGAGAAAAGGAGTGTTAATGTTTCTGCATCTGACGCAAAACGTAGATACGACTGATACATCGATCTGTGTTTCACAAGCCACCGCACCATGAGACCCGTGAGCAGCTTGGATGCGACAGAGACAAGGCTAATACTTCTATGGTTGTCACATGATAGCCAGAAATTTTCAAAGAGACCAATGACCGCTGATAAGCACCAGTCATGGGGCACCACTTCAGTCTCACATATGAAACGAAGGTGTGGTCGATTTAGACAGTAATCTTTCACCATAATCTTTAAAAAATGCTGGAGAAAAAAGGTCCTAACAGGAGAATTTATAATGTTTCAGTATGTTAAACTACAAAGCCAATTCAGTTTTCGAGTAGGTATCCCATTGAATGATATAGCTAACCGCATAATCAGCATTATCCGCAGCTAAATAGGCATGTTGAGGCGGGGTGGACTTTTCATCGAAGTGCTCGGCTCATCTGTCGAGTCTCTGCGACTAGCTGTAAAGTCGTCAGCCGACATTTTCGCATACAGTCTTAATAACACCTTGCCGACAGCCAGTGCAACTATGAATCAGGGAAAACAGGATCGAGTTATCTCTAACAAAAATATGTACTCCGACTCTCTTTACTCTCTCCTTAACATGATCGGACAACCTGAGAAGTACACAAGACAGAGTTTAGTGTGGTACAACGAAAAGGAGCAATAAAAGGCTAAGTTGAGTGCGAAAAATGTGGTCAAATGCATGGATGTTCAGTTACGACCAATAACAACACGACGATCAGACTAAACAAGAGCAAAGCACATGAATTCACTATAGTTTCGTGGATTTTCCACAGGCAAATAATTGGATTCTATTTGTTGAACACCAACTGTTCACAGCCGCATCGCAGTATGAGGTAGAGCACACTGAAGCAAAACACCCAACAGTTTCGCTAAGTGCTCAGCTAACATACCACAAGATGTTAGATGTTATGTAGCGTGCAAGGTCTCGTTTGAAGTGGATACCGGCAAACTGACCACAGCAAGATGGAAGCCGTCGCAACCACCAGGTTTGAACCTGTGATTTTCCGGTTAGTAGTCAAACGTCGTTACTAACGAGCCACGGCGAGCTCATTACATTTCGTGCAAGGAAAATCAAAAGATTGTAATATAAAAAAGGGCAAAATAGTGACACGAAATGGCGGTAGGGAAAAATGAACATAATAGAGCTGCGGGTGGACGGAGCAAGCTAATGAGAGGTCATCCACTTTTACAACAGGCGTTTTTGATAAGTGAGATTCCAGCATGTCACACGTGGAGAACCGGATAGAAATAACTCTCTCGACCCTAAATAAAGGAAGTGATCAAAGTAAGCTGGGTTCAAACCAAACCGTGTATAATAAATGCATGCTCAACTGTGGAAAATTTCTGTTAAGGAATCCCACGGGTGATCGGAGCAGCCATTCATTCGCAGCAAACCTTGAAGAAGAAAAACAAAGGAAACATAAAACAAAGCTGTCTCATTTAATTAGGCCATTATGTAGTTTAACTGCGGTCAACGCAATGGAAGCGTGTGGCGTAGCAGCCATTAACGTCAGTTGTCACTACGTTTTCGAGAAAAGTAGCGTAATCAGATAACACGATTACATCTGTAGTGACCGTTATCAGATGCGCTACTGTTTTGTGAAAAGTGGACTAAATTACTAAAATGCTAAACTAACAGCGATCGTTTTTCTGTCTTAAACTTCTATCAGAACACCAGGGAAAGGTTTAACAGTAGCTCAAATGACTGTTTTGCTCGACCGAGTGAGAGCTCAATCGTCCAGCGTCAGTTGGCAAAAGTAACTGGCGTGCCAAACTCTACAATTGCACGCGTGATACGTCGTAAGAAAAACTTTGAAAACCATATCTCCAGCGTCGAACAGGTTCTCTATCACCGGCTTGCTAAGGGATGATGGATGCATTTTTCGTCTGCTCAACAGACAGCGAATAATTTCCATCGCTAGTCAAATTTTCTGTATTTTCACCGGTACTTCAACAAAAATTCAGAAGGTTGACTAACGATGGTAATTAACCGCTGTCTGTTGAGCAGACGAAAAATCCATCCGCCATTCCTGTGTACCTAGCAGCGGTCCGCTAGTGTCCATGGTCTTATCATTGCATACGGATAACGTATGACTATTTTTAGTGTTTGGCCATCGATAACTCTTCGGCATTACTCGCATCCGAGGGGAACAACGAAAATCCATAAAGCTAAATTGCAAGAATCGGGCACAGATATGATTACTGTTTTAATTGGTTGCAACGATTTGATCTCATGGTATATAGGTATACTTATTATATATATATATGCCATTCCCAGTATGTTGATTTCAGATACCCGGACACTTTTTGTGGACGCTGACCAATCATTTACATCGCCGTGTGTTCTTCGTAAGACTTGGATTAAGCTGAAGGTGATAATCAGGTGGTCGATCACTAGCAAAATGTGTCCGAGTCTCTGAAGTCAATATATCGAGAATAGTATGCCCATCGGCATATACCTGTTTGTTCTTAAACTAATTTCAGCAAACAATGTAGCTGTCTATACAGAGATCCGACCACATACATGGGGAGTTACCAAGACATTACCGACCAAAGTCAACTGCACGTCATTGTTTTAGAGTTTCGTCAGCAACATCCAGAGCCCGTGGCGTGTTATCCCCATTAGTTCAGATTTGAGCCGTACCCATGATTCGAGTTGTCGGCAGCTCACATAGTCCATAGTGTGGTGTTTTATTTGTCACCACTTAGTGTTAGCTCGGACAAACCAGAATATCATCGTACACAAGGACCTATATATGTCGGCAATTATGAAACATCTTGGGTGTAAGTGGCAAAATTTCTGAATCTGTCCATCACAAATTCAGTGAACTGAATAAAATGAGATACGAACTCATGTCAAACCCTTGCACTCCATTACGCGTAATGCAATTGCAGAGGTGACTAGTTTCTTGATTCATTTACTTCCAAATGTGCGTGAAGATATGCGTAATAAACAATTCCTTCCATAGTTCACTTTAGAAAGTAAGTATAACAGCTTCCTGATGCCTCATCCGGACTGTTTTAAAATGTCTCAAAGCTTAACTGAGACACTGATTAACCAAACCGTTTCCTGAAACACACGCCCAACAACTATAAGGAAAGTATGCCTCAAGCAATGCTACACTGTTTAACGCACACAGTAAAAATTATATCGTGTTGTTTTGGAGGCCCTCGTGTGCAATGATGAAAGCTCACAACTGTTATGGACTACGTCAGTTATTTCTATTTCTTTTGCATAACGATCCAAATGTTCTTCGGTCTGGCGCGCAAAAAGTGAATGGCAAGATACTGGACAACTTGTCGTAAACTAACGGGTTCAAACCCAGACCTTACGACTGTACATGTCTTGTGCTATGTAGTCACACAGTATCTAGCATATGTAACTTGTGTCGTGAAGCAAAAAACAGTTGTCGTGTGATGGTTGGAAACCTACCTAAACTTAACGACTAGTGCAAAGCCCGTCACTGGAAAATCAATACCAGGCAGCTGGAATTAATTATTGTTTTAAAGCCCCAAACAAAATACACTAACTTTCACACAGTTCCCGAAAACTATGTAGATGGAAGTTAGCCGCAGAAAGAATATGGATGCAGTTTGCTGGAAATGAAATGACTGAGAAGTTGTGAAACTGAGAAGTATTTATATTTTATGTTTGGTGAATTCTACAGACAGCGGATCAGTTGCTATAGCGGTAAACTAGAAGTAACTGGGAGTCTAGACTAAATCATGCCGTCAGTAGCTGACAGATGTGGTCCAAGTTCAATGACGCGAACCCCCAGCAAAGCAACGTGGCGTGCTCTAACTTGCAGATGGCCAGCGTTTGCCGAAGGTCCCCCATCAGCATTCACACAGGCACACATTTTGGTGGGTAACTATGACATACTGGTCGCCTATTAAAAATCAAAATAGATGACGAAATGATTCTTTAAAGTAAGCTGCCAATTATTACATAGGCGTTGATCATACATAAAAATGATGCCTATAGACATGAGCGAACGGAAGGGTAGTGTCCCTCAACAAGCAATGTTCGTTGCCATGTGACATACTGCAAAGTTATCAAAACATAAGCAGAATTCATGGCAGCTGAAACTAGAGTACGCGACCGTGCGGTTGCTAATTGGACGTCGTTATCGCTGAGCTGCAGCAAAGCACTCATATATGTCATCGACTGGTCAAAAGAGGGCAATCGATGAAACTTGTTACCTTAATACAGTTCGATTAGGCTGATCGGTCAAGCATTTTTTTCAACTCCACTTACGAACCAATAAAGTAGGGAACGGACGTTTCAAAGTGGAAGTAAATCAGGAACAGAATATACAAAAATGGCCTTTTTCCACACAGGCTTCGCTCGAATGCCACTTAATTATCCTGCAATTCCGAGTGTATGACCCCCAAGCAAATAGCAAAACGAAACAGGCAAGCAAAACAGCGTGATCCGAGCTCACGTGATTGCCTCAAAAGACACAACAATCTTTTGCGGAGCAATGCCACCTGTAACTGACTGCCGTATAATCGAGCTGTGCCCATGACTAAGAAGAACAGCAAGATCACCATGTAACAGAATGCATCTTCCTGTATGGAGGTGCGATAGTGAGATGCACACAGTTACAGCGACCTTTCGTTGTTGTCAATGGGTTTTGCCCGGACATCAAACGTACCATCCAACGGTTTCTCATCTGGAGAAAGATGACCACTGACGACGTCGTTGTTTAGTGTGCCTCAGAAGGTTGACGACAGGACCACAAAACGCATTCTTGGTAGCACGTGAATTAGTGTCCGTTGCAGCGCACGCTAATATAACGAAGGGGAAACGCGCATCAGATTCGTGCTAACAAGCCTCGACCGACGTGTTCAGCTCGAGAGCATAGGCGACAACGACGAGCCTAACAATAACATATGAAGTGATCAACAAGTTCAAAGTAACCTGTTACAGGAGTAGTGGCGTTTCCGTCACTTAGTATTAATACCAACTTGTGGTTACCAGCGGTTAGAGCAGCAACGTCGTCTGTATATATTCGAGGCTATCTTCGTATGTATGTCATCCGTGTACTTAGTATCGACTGGTTTGTTCCTAGGAAAACTTACAGTCAGCATCTTTGAAGATCCGCAGATACATTTGACAAATGAGTTTAGTGCGATAGCACTGTCCAAAAATCATCTGAGACTAACAACTGAAAAAGCCAAACAGCTCGGTTTGAACATTTTGGTGTCCTCTCATAACTATCGTGGAGCTTGAATGTGACCAGCATGCTCGCGACAACGCTTGAAACCTATTTTCATAAGTAACAGAAAGCTTTGGGAAACCTAGCAACCAAACATTCCTAACCATCATCAACAGCAGTACACCAAAGGCTGATGCTCGACTGTCAAACAACCCTGAGAAAAGGATGGCAAACCCAACTTGCAATATTAAAATATGGACAACAATGAGGCCTGGTAAGCAAACACCCAAACATTCAGAATCGAAGTGTCCACACTTTGCAAACAGGCAATAGCTGTAACTAAAAGAGAGACAACATCTATGAAACAGCATCGTCACAGTTTTTGCTGTCATACTCCAGTGTTTTCATCTAGTCCACAGGTGACTCATACAAACATGCAACGAATGCGACTAAATACCATTTTTATTAATCTCTGAATATAGGCTGCGTCGCGAAGATTCCGTAGGAGAAATTAACATGATCTGCAGTGGCAAACGCATAGAAAGTTGTGACAAATTTTTATGCTAATGCGTTGTTTGTTAATCTCAAAACGTATGTCAATCGTTTGTGGCACTGAAAATGAGAGTTCGGTGTGTATGGCATCCTCAATTCACTGACCGAATGCAGTAATCTGTGCGACCTTCAAGACCAAACGAATAGGCTCACCTGACTTTCACTACCAAGTACTTATCTCCAAGCTTCATCGTTACGCGTTGACGATACTATATAATTCTGCTTAAATACAGAAAGCAATAGTGGAAGACCTAAAGATAGCTTGCATCCTCCAACCTATGCGGAACGTCACGCAGTAGCAAAATAAAACTGCCCTCAGTTTCTTCATATATGGTGTCCTCAAGCTTCAAAGATATATTCTTGTTACCGGAGACGGGGTGGATCCAGGAGAATAGTGGGCGATCAAGCAGTAACCGCGCATCACACAGGAACATCAGACATTTTAAATAGGCAAACAGAACGATATTTACTCCGAATCCTTCGAAACCGGTCGTATTTTAGCAAAATACGAAGATGGCTTGTCAAACTGGCAAAGGTTAAACAACTAAACCCCGATGAAACAGTTCGTCAAGTTACAAAAAGTAGGCGAGTGGTATTATGTACTCCGAGGAATCTTAACAACTATCATATCAAACGCAGTTGTGCACTGAAGTAAAATCTGTTGACCGGTTAGAAATCCCTTAATTGTATGGCATCACGGAGAATACTGGTAAACAAAGAATTTTTCATCTGTACGAAAACATTAAGCTACGATATTATCAAGCTTCATCTCACATAGTGAACTAGCGGGCCAAGATTAAACAAGCAAACATAATCCAACATCTTGAAAATAACTTGGTAAAAATCACCTTTCGATAGAGCTGGAATGAAATAAAACGCTCTGGTTTTCATGCAGAACGAAAATATGCCAAAACCCTCGCGAATCCAAGCCGCTAGGCAAACCAAACGGATGTAAAATTCCGACTGACATGTAACCAAGCAACTCGTTGCCGCATGACGTCAGGCTCGACCTCCCACGTTTACTCTGATTGATTGCATTACACTCCACTTAGTTTGTCAACGTAATTTTGAAAACAAAACTACTGACGGTGAAAGGTCGTCACGCCAGATTGTAAAAAAACATCGCATACGATAATGGAATTTTTAGCCGCTGATATGGTGAACATGACATTCTGTTATAACCCTGAGTTCCTGATCGTGAACATGAAAACACATTGCTCGAAATAAGGACATATAAACATCAATAGAAAGGTGCAATGAAGGTAAACTATACGGTTCACCGAGGCTATGTTACAAACTATTGACCAACATGGAGATAGGAACCGAGATTGCCAAACGATTTGTCAAAACTGTAAAGATGTTAGCAGCAGAGAAAAATGAGAAGAGTAAGTATATACAATACTGTATATCAGAATCAGCAATAGATTATGATCTGTATATTGCAATTATTGAGCCAAAAAATACAAGCTTCCATCAAAAGGGTCAAGACGTGTGAAAAAATAGTTTGAGCACACTCGAACCAGATAATCTTTACTCAGTCTAACTTGAAGGTTACTACAAAGTATTAAAAGCCCTCTATAGTTGATGGATACGAGCACCAGAGGCGGGACCGTACACATAGTAGCACATGGCTCAAAGCACAACTGCCAGCGGACGTGCGCGGTTTTATAATGGCCATAAGGAAGTTCGCGTTCAAATACTAACCACAACAATGACAATCATATATAAACTGACAAATTCCAAGTACGATGTTTTGTATAAACTACAGCGCATGTAACAGCGACATTTGCAGCCTAGCGCCACCTAACAGTGAGGTGAACAGGATATTCATTGGCGAAAAGTCACCAGTAGGTGTGGAAAAAAGCAAATCGGTGGTGATATTAACGTAAAGGCTAATAGTTGCGCCCAGAAGTTTATTTTGTACGCGCAAAGCCTTTGCAAGCCTTGCGAGAGTGTACATCCGTGCCGTGCGATCAGCACATACACCTAAGCAGTTAGAAGCGGGAATTAATTACGAAGATTATTCAGGATTAGGGCTAACTTCATGTGTCACTAAAGCCATCTTATCATAAGCACTGTCAGCTTCATTGTAAAATTTGGTCCCAGTTGGATGTGAAATGAGCACAATATTTAGTAAACGGTCACTGAATAACTCCTCAAGAGAATCCATTAGTTACAAATGCTGAAAACTTCATCATTGGCCTGAATGAACAATCGTCAATCGAAAGACGGATAACCAGCATACTCTAATTTCAGATAAAATACGTAAACAACAGAGAAAGCTCAAAACACGCATGTGCTGACGATCTTCGAAAGACGTTGATGAGTATAGTACTATACGATTTACGTAAATCGCACAGAGCGCGCTGACTTGAAACGAATGTACAGACAGCGACAAGCTGAAAATTCAGTCACAGTGGGCTAAATTGAGCATTTCACTTCACTAGACTCAGTGGCAATTTAGTATGGTGATGATGTATTTGGTTTTTAAACCCCCATCGTGCAAATTTTACGTACGTGTCAAACGGAGTCATTTAGGGTTTGCTGTGGAAAGAGGAACATGTGAAGAGCTAGCTCGCCTTTAAGCGCACCGAGAAACAAATATGATCCTTAAGTAGGGGGTACTTAACGCTTAGTGAACATCACAATTATAACGTTAATCAATTGATCACGTGATTTAAGCCTATGCTCTGAAGAATAAAAAAGCCCACAAGGGTTCCACATTGAAAGTATAAACTAAAGGTTATGATCTGAAGGCTCAGTAAGTAATGGCAACGACTTACGTAGCTGACATGCATCAGTGACGAACAACGGTTCACACAAAGAGCAAACCCGATCTACGCGCGATAGATTGGCGTACCAATTTACATGTGAAGGTATATGTCTGGATGACTTAAACAAATGCAGATAACTGCTATGAACGGAACTACTTCAACAAAGGAGGTTATTCCCACTTCGGCACTTTGAATATATATTGTGTCACCATCAGTTGGCTTTACTTATCAGTTGGACAATTTTTGTTTCCATAAATTTGTTGTGTACTCGTTTAAGTTGCAAGAGACTAAAACGGCTGTTGCTATTTCAGCGATCTGCTCACGGGTTCAAGGTTAGAGGCTCAGATCATCCGGCTCCAGTCAGCTTGTCTGTTTTGATATCCAGCATCTTTCTGTTGACCAGAACGACACTCATTGATAATAGAGTGTTGCACCGCTCTTGGAGGTTACAAGAAGTAGTAAGAACAGACTAAAATACTGATCTAACAGAACAGAGTGAAATACTAGTCTAACAACGTCTTAAGTAAGTGGGCATCTAATAACACTTTGAAAAAGTCTCCAGAAAAGCAGCCGACAGCCCCCTAAAGAAGGTCGTTCCAGTGGTTGATAACCTAGTGGGAAAAGAACTGTTTCATTGCTCCTTGTTCATTCTCCATTGATAGTAGGCAGTAGCCTCTTCGTTGAGCGTCTCGACACCGGAATAAGCAGGGTGTCAACTGTACTCCCTCTTCCAGCGCTACCATATGTGCATCTAGGAGTCGCCTAAAGATCACATCATTGGGTGCTAGCACCACCTGCGTTGGTAGTGCACTCTAACCATTGATTACAAGTCGATAAAGAAGAACCACAGAGTGAATTCGTCGTGGTTACTGTTCGAGAATCGTGAGAGCATGGCCCCAGAATCTGAGCTCAGTTTTTTGGGGGGAAATCTGTTCGTAGTTCCTCGCCCATGTCACCTCGCAAATTACGGTGTATCAAAATAGGATCACTATGCAGTCGCCGGTAACTCTGGGGGCATATGTTCCGACACTCTATTCTCCGGCTACAGGAGAAGCTTTCCATCCCAACAGCCATACGCGTGACTTCCCTCTGTATCCTTTCA
Organism: Paragonimus skrjabini miyazakii; assembly: GCA_014338405.1. NCBI lineage: Eukaryota > Metazoa > Platyhelminthes > Trematoda > Plagiorchiida > Troglotrematidae > Paragonimus > Paragonimus skrjabini miyazakii. The sequence goes on along the minus strand of JTDE01021775.1, from coordinate 3,862 downwards.
AGTTGAGATACCTCACTTTGTGCATAGGGGAACACTACGGCACAGTCGTACTCCAGCCTCGCACAAACATTGGACAAGAAGAGTAAGCGAAGGGCCTCCCTGGACACCCTAACAAAAGATCGACGTATAGGCCCAATCACCTTCCTGACTTTAACATGAGCTTGCGTTGTGTGCGCCTGTACTTTCAGGGTGTCCGACATTAACACTTCGAGGCCACGTTCGGTGTCACATTTTGTTGACAAATGACTTCTAACATGATATGGCTTGACATCTCTGATATCTCTCAGGTGCATACTAGAACATTTTGTGGGTTTTGAGGCAAGCTCTACTGAACTGTCCTTGTTGATATCGTGTCCAAGTCCTGTTGCAATATTTCACTATCTCCATCAGAAGAGACTGTTCTCCACACTTTCATGTCATCAGCGAAGTGTGACAGGAGACTTTCCAGACTATCTTTAGCACGACGAACAAGACTTGACAGGTAGTCGTAAAATAAAGGAAAGTGGCAGTGTAAGGGCTCGTTTTGTCTTGCAGTCAATGTACAGAGTGACCATGTAAGCATATTCACATTTCGTAGGTAAAGTAACAGACGTGCATTGTCAAGCCTTCCATTACAATGTATGGAATGGAAAGCATAGGTTTTCCGGTTGAGATTGGAGGCTGGTCGGATGACATCACCCCAGTGTTTTCTGGGCGTTGGTATTGAAGCATTTCTCAAAATGGTAACCTATCAACTTGTGAACCTTTCAAGTCCATGCACTTTTTCCTTTTTTCCGGTCTCACGTACCGCGGGGTTTTCATATGGTTGGGCTGTCTGCTCAGCACAAATTGGGAACCTCCTATCAGAGACCAAACTACTAAAGCACTTAAACTTCGTCGCCTGCAGGCCAGGAGCGATGATACCACGAATGGCAACTAGATCACCCTGTATGCACTCCAACACCGCCGTCTATTCAGGGGTTGTGGGTTTGAAGCAGTTCTCTTCTCATTAGCTACACTCCACCTTACCCCTGAGTCCCAGGCTGTATACTGGTTTGACAGAGAGGTCGAATCAACGTGACCCAAAAAAAAATTCATTCAATCACAAAAACACTACACACGCCATCAAGAGATAAAACCTCAACGAGGTGCCCTCGTGAAAACAAAAAAGGTTTGCAGAGTAAAACTGGTTATGATAGGTGGATTTTGGTTTGTGCCAGAGATAGAATCAAACCTATGAAGATCCGTTCATAGCAATGTGAGTTGCAAGTGACCGTTTTTTCCACACGTTTTTGTTGTGGGGTAACGGGTTGATAGTGTTACTTGCTGTTTAAAAAAGGCCTCCCCAGTGGTAGAATGCCTGCTTTGCTAGGGAAGATGAGGACCAAATACGTCTGTGGCAGCAGATATACGGAGATGTGCTATTCTGGCGATCCTTTCCAGGAGGAGATGGAATTGGTGTTGTAGGTGGAGGATTCGCTGGTACTTCCTCCATTGAGTATACCACTACCTTTCGGTCTTGTCTATTATGGTTGAGGTCCCTTGTAGTGTGAAGAATGCTTACGCCAATTATCGTGCATTTAAACCATTTAAACGATTATTTTCATTCTCTCAATTATCTTGCCCACATAAATTACTCGATAATCAAAACGGGCCTTGCAATCGAAAATGGAACCTGAAATACCCGTAAATTCCTTTTCAAGTGGGACAGTCGCAGCTGCATGTGCTGTTCTCTGAAATCCCGGTGCAATTATTATGGACACTTGATTGGCAACAGCTATTTCGTCTTGTGCAAATTGAACTTGAACCTGAACTACTCTGTGGAAAGCCATGCTGAAATCGAGAAACACCACGGCTAGAGTTTTGCTGTTGTCTTACTTCCACCCATCACTCTCTGACAAGCAGGAGGTTTGTCAAGCAAGGTCGTCCCCTCAGAAATCCGCGCTGTTTCTCACTCAGGATGAAGAGTTGGTCCAGATGCTCCCGAAGGCGATGAGCTATCAGCTGCCCAATCACTTCACCAGGCACGCAAGTTAAACAAACTGGTCGGTAGCTGACAGCTTCCGACCGTCGTACTCCCTTGTACATAGGCGCAACCACTACTTGTTTCCAATCCGTAGGTAGTTTGCATTCGTTCACAGAAGACTGATGAAAGTCCGTCAGGGACATGGATAATTCCTCCGTCAGTTCACACAGCAACAAGGGGTGAATGTCGTCCGGGTCGGGAGGTCTACTGACATCAATCGACCTTAGCCCGCGTTTTCACCTTATTAATGCTAAATAGCATTTTGACAAGGATTGGTCCAGTATCTTTGAGTAAGACAGACTGCTCAGTATCCTGGGAATAAAGTGATGCGTAATACCGGGCCATTAGGTGAGCCTTATCCAAGTCCTCAACAGCCTCGTTTTTATACTGATTTATCAGTGCTGGGATTTCCGCCTTGATTCTGGTGCGTCGACGGATGTACGCCTAGAGCCTCCTGGGTGCTGTTGCTGATTCCGCGACCAGCCTTTCCTCGTACTGCTGACGCTTTCTCGGGTTCACTGTATTACATTTGTTCCGTGTTTTTAGGTACGCATCATAGAAACCATGGCCAGCTTAGTAGCTTATTCACTGCACTGTGTCTGCACCTGAGGACGACACGCGATTCAACATCAAACCACAGTGGCCCTTTGGACAGGGGACGATCACGAGATATTGGTGCGAACCGTTCCACCAGTGCCAGCAGGTTATCTTTAATTTTATACCAGTGCGCATCAACCGTGTTCCTGCTGCCACCCCAGTCGTAGGTGTGCACGGCCTACCTTATTCCGTTGAATAGAATTTTGCAGATATTCCGTCGAACTTGGGTGGGCGTTACCCACAGTTTGCCTCTTGCCCACCATTTGTCCAGTAGCGCATAGTCACTCTTTCCTGCTAGAAGTGAAATCTCTACGCGATTGATATCAGATTCTAGTGCAGAGAACGCTAAATCCAACTTGGGGCGACATTCGGCCTGCAACCGCGTGGGGGCTCCCGCGTGCTGGTACAAGCACAGCTCGTTGATGACCAGTCGAAGCAGTCTCCAAAAACCGGCCCGAACCACTAGCGCACGCTCGTATTATCTAGCTGATATCAGGTTAGTTGCTCCAAAAATCCTTAGATCGTCTAATAGTTGAGGTGGAAACGACCCAGGGGAGCGATATATAAAATCGAGCACAGTAGAGCTGTTTGATGTTAACTTAACCTTGCACTACAGTCCCTAATAAGTACCGTCATCGTCAGCTCTAGCTGGCACGAGTAGCGGGAATGTTATCGCGAATAAGAAGCATCACACCCCCGGTTGCCTACACTAACGCCAGAACGGTCCAAGCTCTTGCATGCCAGTCGTCGACCTTGATTTCCTCAGTTATCGTAGGTAAAAAATTTATCCTACCGGAACATCCGCTTTACCAGCTTGGTAATTGCTGCAGAAATTGAAATCGCCGAACTTTGCATCATAGTCTCAGATCTGTTTGTTTTAACTACCGTTGTTCGAAAACGACCTAATCGTGTGTCATTTTTGAAATTCGGCATGGCTGCTGTTGTTATGGTCGACTGCGTGCGGCAATGTTAATACATGGATGCTGATATATTTTCTTCATTTTATTTTGTTTACTCATTTAATTATTTATTTTTTAGGAAATGCGTTACATTGCGACTTCCATGGCGATGTTTATGAATCGTGAATTTCGCAATTTTCCACTGATCCAGGAGTGCCTTCCAAGGTAAGTGGATGAGGTGGGCGTTATTTACGTTCGTGGGAAGAACCGATAAGGTCGCATGATGCTCTGGAAACCAAGCACATTTATTACCGCCGTACGAATTTCTTAGGGCGCCCCACCCTGTGACCGTCCCAGGAGC
>JTDE01021774.1:31857-54684 GCA_014338405.1 Paragonimus skrjabini miyazakii | reverse complement strand
GGATAGTTGAACAACGCCTAATGTCAGCTGTTGTACGCACGTTCTTTGCCGCGATACCAGTTATCGTGTACAGATCACTCCGAGTTCCCACACCTCCAGTTAAGCAATCGACGTCTCAGTTCGCCAAATCAAACGTTATCTATGAATACAAATGTGGATACGAAGCATCTTATGTTGGCAGAACTAAGCGCCAGCTTGGAACCAGGTTTGCCGAACATTTGCCGAAATGGGTTCAACATACGGTCACACAATCAAGCAACTCGACAGCAAACACTCGGAAGGAGACAGCGTTATCAGTTGCCACGCCTCACTTGATGTTCTAACATGTGAATGACTCATCAAAGTCATTTCCTGTTCTGTTCTCGACTCGAACCAAACGTTTGCTACGACATGCCGAGGCCATTGCGATCAGACACCGTCAACCCATTTTGTGTGTACAAAAATAGCTGTTTTTGATGTTGATGCTGCCCTGGTAGCAACTGAACTGGTTTTGAACTTTGACCTTTTTTGATTGTCATGTGGTTTGGAATTCTGTACATTTTAACTCGTCTGTAGTAAACACCAGTAGAGATGCAGCGAAATCTGTTAGAGCATAAATCGTGTACTGTCAGTCTTTTGTCTGCTCTATTCAAATATGAAGCAATCCGTTTGGCGAAAGGATCCAGATGGCAATAATCATTTGATGGAATCAATTCACATTTCACTTTTAGCTGGGAAGATGCAACTGTAAACGGATGACACGAGAAACAAACCAGGTTAACACTCCAAGAGTAAAAATGAGGTTGTGAGTCAGGCTACTGTAATTAAGTGGGGTATGATCACATTCAGTTCGAAACAGGTTGTGGGATAATTTTCAGTAGGCATGCCCTCTAACTGTATAATGAAACTGATCGATGGGTCGTTGGTTTTAACTGACCTTGTTGATTTATCTTTATAAACATTCCTGTCACATTTCTCACCCTATCAGTAATGCTGATTGAAATATTCCGGTATGAAAGAAAGTCAATATAATTCATAGATGGGCAAAACATAGCATTTTAGTAAATAGGTTATGTTCAGCTGCTCAGTCCTTTATCTGAAATGAACTCCTACGTAGTTTACAGATTTTCTATGTGGTTTTTAGTTACTTCCATCTATATGATAAGTGTAACATGGGCTGAACCGTATTAACTGTTAATCAATTGAACAGTAGAGGACAGTACTTTAAATCCATTATTCCTGTATACCTCATATTGTCCAGGTAATTTGCTTATAAACGCAAATGATCTGAAGGAACTGTTGAGCAACAAACCATGTAAACCTTCTGTTCGTTATATTGAGACGTTCATTTTGCTTCACCACTTGTACTCCTCATGAATGCTAACGGAAATCCACCGGCCCGTGAGGGACGAACACTAACTTTTGTAGCTGTAATGTGATAACTCGCGTGCTGTTAAACAACTATCAACGCTGTTTATGGTTTATACCCAATAGATACTGGTTCCAACTTGAAGACATAAAGATATCTTTCAGGCACACTCCTGTTCTACCTCTCGCGGTATGCTCGTCCAGTACGGTGTATTCTGTCCACCGCTTACAGTTATCATTTATGTTACGTGTACAGCTTTTGTGTTCTTCCAGTCGCTTTAACTATTGTCAGCATACGGATGTCAAATGACTGTCAACGTTCATTGATGGTCTCAAAACATAACCTACTATACTACAAGCCACATATTCACTATTCAGTATCTAACCGTACCCATTGTTTTCTTGATCCATCGTGTCAAAAATGCAAAACGAACACAGATTATTGGTTTTTAAATATAGTTACAAATTTCACCATCATCCGTAGGACGCATGTCAACTTGTGACATATTGATTACCATGTATAAGTGTGAGTGGCGAAGCATAATACAAGGTTTTATGTTTTGTTAAAATACGCTTCAAACTGGCTGACAGTTTTGTCCGACTCATGTGAGATTGAAAGTAGTCTATCGATTGCATCCAACGTCCAGATTCGATGTTTTCGGACCAGACTAACAAGGTAGATATCCTGTGATTAATCATAGGAGTTACGGGAAAGTAGTTGGAGGTTCGATTTATATAAACTAAACACTATTCTCATCCGACAGTATGTGTTTAACAAACGATATTAGTTCAAGTTCATAAGAACACTATATCATAGAATGATCCACTATGGTTGATAGGATTGTGATTAAGCTTTTTTCTCTAGTGGTAATTTGATCCGAAGAAGTAAACGAGGCTGAAAGTTTCACCGAAATAATCCGGTTGTGTCTAATGATGTCAATAGCGTAGTGGTCAACACGGTTGCCTCATGACAACTTGAAGTTCAGTCTAATCTTTAGTCATGGTAACAGTATGCGCTATCGACGGACTCCAGTACGGACTCCAAAAAAGGGATCGGCTGAAAAATTGTATGAATGCAAGGGCCGCTGTCAACTGTGAGTGGCATTCAGTTTATAAATTAAAAGTATCTGAATTTTATAACCGAGACATAGGTCACGTGCACAGTGATAAATATTGGTACTGCGCTTAGATTACTAATTATGGCTACCAGAGACAGGAACACAAGACAGGAATTGTTTCATTAAAATTAGTCAAGTCCCATCAGTAACGAGTCGCTTATCATTGGGAGCGTGAAGGGTTAGTTATGATTTTTTTGAGAAAGCCGTTTGGATCATTCAAGAAGTCAGTGAAAGACTGATATTTCACCAGGTTTATCTGCTAATGTTTTGTACACACCAAATGCCTTCACGTCTGTTTCGAACTTACCTAGTCCAAAGAACTTTCTGCATCAGATTTATGGTCGCATGTGAAAGTGTTTGCAATTATGTTCTAACAATACCAGATTTTATCTCCATCTTCCAGGCCTCACAGTAATTCAGTGATTTGTTCCCAAAACTAGCTACTCTAGTTTGTTCAAATCATAAAGTTTTCAACGTGTACCATTCGAACCACTTTCAGGTCATAAATAGGAAGACATTGTGGTGATTAATTTGTTTTATTGCTTTTTACGAAAGTAATCAATTTGATAGACAAAATTTTTATCTCCATGGTTAGAATGAGACGTCAAATTCACGACCAGATCTGCGAGGACAGCGCAATAAATTTCAGATTGCAGAAATTAATCACGTGTAAAATGTGCCTCCGTTTGATTTTTTTCTGGTCAAAACAAAACGCCGAGCCTTCTGAAATTAAGATAGACTGATTTTGTGACAAACTGTTTAACACAGCAACTGTAGATAACAAACGAGTAGGTTTTCACACTATGAATTATTGTTTAGTGAAAGTTGGTCAAGCATGCTGGTGAAAATTCGCAGGTAACCTCTGGCAATTGTGGAGGCTGTGGAAGTTTAAATTGTTTTGAGGCACATGGGAATGTCAAGGCATCTAGGACTATCAGTGCACTCTCTGCTGTACTGTTACAATAACCTCAATGGTTAATTAGAGTTTGCTCACTCAAGCTTCCCTGGTGACATCATGGCCATTGTGGAATTTCTTCTTGTGCGGGCTTAATTTGTGCGCCACATGGCAGAATTGGCACACCCAGTGCAGTTGCGTAGTGACAATATTAGTCTGGTGTAAAAGACACAGAACTTCGTGGTCCACACAGACTTGTTCTACTGCCTTTTTAATAAACCATGGTCAGATATTATATCCTCGGTCTGTGTCATATGTTAGTACATAGCCATTTCAAATAAGAACAGATACTTGTTACTTGTTGAGCATTTGAGAGTTTTCGGGTCTGTGAACATTGTGGAACCTTGGGATATGTCCGAGGACTATGCTAATACTTTTGAAGTATTCAACAAATTTATACAGAGATAATCCAACAAACTAACAGTAGATAACTCTACTCTCAGTTATCTCTGAGATAACGGATATCTCGTTGGATAGTTCCTCCATTACAAGTCTGGCCAAACTTGATTTTGTTCGGGACATCCACTTATCTCAAGTTTGCTAACCGATCAGTAATTTTAAGCCAGTTTCGTTGACCAGGAAATGCTGAATAGTGTGCCTCAACTCGGCCCCCTAGTGTTTTTGACAGTATCTACCATGTTATCTTCCCAAGCAAAGTGAATCGTGGATGAATTTCGCAGTTGTCATGACGACTACCACATCCACCGTGGGTTCAACCTATGGGTAAATGGTTGGCTCTTGGACTGATTTCCATGAAACAACGTTGTTCTGCAATGGTCTACCCAAAATCCTTCGTTGCTCGTTCTGTTCGCCCTTGGTGTACTAAGCATTTCCAAATCATCTGTACCACTGTTAACACAGACATGGTGAGTTATACAGAGTCCGCATGACTCAGGTTAATTTCAAAACGACTTAATGTAACTTACTCAATAGTTCATAGATAAACGTTAACGATGCTGTGCCTCGAAAGGTGAAGTAGTATCCTTTTACCGTCAACTGTTACGTAAGCAGTCACGCAAGAACAATTTAGAAACATTAGTGACAAATGACTTTGGTCTGTTTATAAGTTATGCAGTTACATCAAAGAAAACATAATTGATACTGACACTTTGATGAAGAATCTGTGGACGTATTCGTCAGAAATCGTTATCTATTGTTTGCACGTTCATTGTATACCGTTTTGTGGAAACAAGAATACAGACATTTCTCTCATATTTAAAAATGACGGAGTTGGGATAACAAAACAATCAAGAGGTTTCGGACGTAATACTATCCAGCAAAGTCGGTAACCATTAAGCCAATTATGAATGAACTACAAACTACTGAAAGAAAATGTAAGTTTGTGCACACTTAGTCACCCAGGCATCCTTCCATTAGCCAAAATAGAAGGATTAGAGGGTCTTTCGCTTTGACCGTAGGTTAATCTGAGCAGGCTACTCTGTGGTAGAGTTTCTTCTCAGTCACGCTGTGCTTAATCTAGAACGCATTACCTGACCTGGTGATCATGACTGACTCTGTTACAATGTAAAAACTCTACTTTATCGGGACATTCGAGATAGCCAGTAAATGTCAGAGTTCCCATGGACGCCTCCTTAATGCAGCCCCACAAATCACCACAGATAAACTTTTACTTCAAATGCGCATACGCATTTGTATTTCTGCTTGATTTGTATCTTTTCTATTCGCCTAATCGTTGATGTCGCTTACTTGGTTATAGTGTTGAGAAAACCAGAACAACAGTGGTCTGAGTGGTGCTGACCAATTTTAATTTATTAGAAAAGCAATGCCCTTTTATAGTGAACGAACGGTGTTTATATTCACGAGTACTATTTGTTTAAATAAGCGTATACCATTTTGATTGGTCCGTTCGTTGTTATGTCTCATGGCCTTGGCTTAAGAAGTTCAGTTGCTTAGACCCAACACGGGTTCAGACAATCTGTTTTAATCACTATCTTTTACAAACGAATTCAATGTAGCAACCGGTAGCCGTTGTTATCGACCAGCGTCGAACAACCACAGCTCCGCTTGCGACAGTCTGCACCTGATCTCCGATTGACGGAACGTTCTTCAAGCCGCTCCAGTCCAGTTGTATTACAGTCGGCCGTGTCAACACGCTGCTTCAATCGGTTGACACGTTGCAAGCCATTTTTCTTCCTCTCATTCATTTTCACTTATATCTGCTTTCTTTAAGTCTACAAACCATCTAACAAATTTTATGATCCCCGATTAGCATAGTAGCAGAAAGGTGTAAGCACTATGTTCACATCTTTAGGTAACATCCATGAAGAGTAGAACAAACGGACGTTAGGCCAGTTGATGATGTACGGTTAACTGCTATCGTCCTTGGTTTTCACAAATGGTATAGGCGCTTTTGTCAAAAGGAATACTGTGCAGAACTACCTAGTGGAGATTCAACACAGAGGCATGGAACATCTTTTAGGTGGTCAATTCTATGTTTAAAGTATGCTGGTATCAAAATCCTAGGGTGACACTTCGCAAGTTACCTTTAGCGGCTTAGACAGTTCTGTGAACTGTATTTTGATGACGTCTTGCTGATAGGAGTGTGTTTTCTAACTCATGTTGTGTGATGTTAAGCAGGAAGTGAAAGATCGTTATAAATAGTCTAGGATTTTGGTTGATATAAACTAAATGTCACACACAACTGATCGCAGCTTACGTAATCTCAGACTTTTCTAATGAGCTTATTTCGAAAGGGAGCACTGGCTTATTTAGCCTATTGAGAAAGTTCTGGTATTTATTATGGATAGTTTGATGAGGGTCGAAATCCACTTGTCATTTATTGACTCCAGCCATCCGCGAAGCCAGCGTAGGTCCGATTGTCCAGAGATACACTAAACATATAACCCTATTAGTGTGGGTGCATCCTTAAGAGTGTCTTTTATCCAACTCCCGTGTGTTTGGCGCCAAACGCCTGTGGTGATGGTAAAACACAAGGAGTGTTTATCCAGATGGAAAGATCTAAAACACTACCATAAGCTTCGGGAAATGGACAAATTTAGCTAACGCTAACGCAACGCTTGCTATGCCTTAGGCATAATGCCATACCAGTATTAAGTTGGAAGTTACAATCGGTTGTTCAGTATACTTTGTAGAATTCAGCGACAAAATTTCAAGTATCAGGTCTTAGTTCAGTAAGACGTTACCGATCTTCTAGTCCCGACTAGGTCAATGTTGTCAGACACGCCATCCGAACCTGTCGCCCATGTATATGTGATTTTTTCTCTGTTTCAATAATCACCACTATCCTCATCCTCGTCATTATCGTCAACATCATCAAAATCTTCATTAGCAATAACGACAACATGATCAAGATCATCATTGTCATCACCGCCATTTTCTTCATAAACATCGTCATCATGAACAGTATCATCAACACCGTCGTCACTACGGTATTCATGATCGTCATCATCACCAGCTTCAACAGTATTATCAGTAGTAGTAGTGAAAGCAGCTGCATTGTTACTAACAAGCACAACATCGCCGTCCTCATAATCATAGTCATCGTCACCATCCTCATAACGTCGTCATCAACATTATTGTCATCAACGTCACCATCAACATCATCATCATAATGAACAAAGTTGTCAACATCATAAACACTCTTCAAAACTTTCATAATTCGTCATTTACAGTGTGGTTATGAGAAAATATTGTGAAAAGTTTGCAACTGTGTAAACAGTTTGGATTTCAGAACTTGTGTTGCGTTGCACTGTACTTGAACTGTTTTTGTCTCTGTAACTTGGGGGATATCATTTTTTATAGTGTACAAATCTTCTGGCTTAATTTCATCATGTATCTCATAGGTGGACTAAAATTCTGTGGACGACTGAGTCGAATGTTACAACGTACACTGTTTCCAGTACTAAATGTACCTGTCGAAAGCTGCATGTTTTATCCGAGTTGACCATACTGACAACTTGACCACCAGTGTTATAGTCAAGTTGACCAGCCGTCCTGCTGCCAGTTTACATAATTGAGACCTGTCTTAGGAGGAGGCAGTTAGCTGGATATAAACTCTAACGTGTTCGTGTGTCTGTCTGTGTTACAAGTTTGGACTGGATATCAACACAGGTAAGACATTTTCTTTCTTTCAGCCTTCTCCGGGCGGAGGTGCTGTCTGTGTACCTTCACCCCAAATTCGCATCAATGGAGATGTCGGCAGTTGCACAGATTTCTGCTACTTGGGCAGCAATCTGTCCACCGATCTGTCCGTGGACCGTGAGTTGAGAGCTCGTGTGGCAAAGGCCAGTACTGCTTTCGGACGTCTTAGAAGACGTGTGTGGAAGAATCACAGCCTGAAGCCGAGCACTAAGCTCTTCGTCTACCGTTCAATGGTGCTGTTTATACTGTTGTATGGTAGTGAAACGTGGACATTGTATCAGTGGAACGTGCGCTATTTGAGCCACTTTCATTTGCAATGTCTAAAACGCATCTTGGGTATTCGGTGGTCGGACATGGTTCCGAACACTGAGGTACTGCGGCGAGCGGACATGAACGGGATGGAAGCCTTGCTGATGTTGAATCAGCTTCGTTGGCTGGGTCACGTCCGTCGGATGGGCGATGACCGTATCCCGAAGCAGGTGCTGTATGGACAACTGAAATCAGGTAAGCGAAGTCCTGGTGGCCCAAAGCTGAGATACCAGGATGCTGTGTAGGTAAGTCTTTCACGTTGTAAAATTGATTTTAGATGTTGGGAAGACTTAGCGTTGAACCGGACTGCTTGGAGGAATACAATTCGGACGGGCGTCCGCGAGTTCAACGAGCAGTTATTGCGCGGCCGGGAACGAAAGCGCGCGGTACGCAAGGGAACCATCGGTGCCATAGGTCGTGGTGACATGACTATATGGCGTTGCGATGTGTGCGGCCGCGAATGCGCTGGCCGTTTTGGATTAGTAGGTCATCAACGTACTCATAATGCACCGTCGACGAAGAGACAACAAGTACGTTAGGCTCAGGTAGGTCATACCGGCATATCCGTTCTGTTTTTGTTAATGATTGCATCGACCAAGATCATGGTCGTTTGGCAACTAATCTACTCTTCTTTTCAGCAACTTGGGTGTCTGTGATCCTCTACCTACTCTTTTCTTGGGCTTTGCTGGTGTATTGAATGATGAGTCGTCTATCTGATCTTTTCGTAGTTCAACTTTGAGTTTTGTTTTTCAACTTTGTCCTCTCTTGAATGCAATAGCATGCATTAGTATACTTAAATGCTTCTTGTATTACAGTTTACATATCTTTCTTCTTAGTATAGATCTTGTCATTGCAGTCTCTCTCACTGTTTATTTTCCGAGAGATAAGGGTTTCCTTTTCGTGCTAGCCATTCAATTGGCTAACCAGCATTGGCCAGCTGGACACAAAGGCCTCACTCACACACCTACTGGTCTTATTCCTTCGGGTTTACACCGGATACGTGGTGTGTGAGTGGAACTGCAAGTGGTGCAGCGCAAGCCACTTGCGGTGATGGTTTAAAGCGCAGGCGTCCTTTGGCTTCGGTCACTGTGACAGGCTAATCCGTTTCGGATGCCGCCAACCATGTGTGCTTGAGCAGCATGACCTCGGTATTGAGTCACTACATGTCAGACGAAATACGTGAACTCCACCCGTAAACTATGGACAGCGAGACAGTAGAACAACTGATATATTCGAAAACGATGCCTTAAAAAGAAGCTGGTGTGTTGTAGTGAAAAAACTTACAACCGTAAGTCGCTGATTTGTTGGAGTGCGTTGCGAACTACTGAATTGAATGAACTGACCAGACTAGTAGCAAATTTGCAATTGCTGGTGAATAATAGTAGACTATTGATTATTATGGATGCAACATCACTCACACTCCATAGAAATTTCAGTCAGCCAATTTTCAAAATAGGTTTTGTACTCTAGTCTTGCTGTTGTCAGAGGTCGTCAGTAGAACATTTCACTGTCAAAACAGTGTGTTGAACTCCGGCTGCGATTTCATGAGGCACTGCCTCATTAGTGCATTGTAGGCAAAATGAAACTGTCATACACAAACGGAAAACTGCATTCGTTTATGTGTTGCCCGACCATATTGAACAATCAACACAGCCGTCCTATGACAGTTACAAATCAGATGTCCAAATATACTCATAGATTTCATCAGAAGTCAAAACGTTTATGATGTGTCGTCTTCAGGTCAAATAAAACACGATGAATGCGAAAATGATTGTCAGTCCATGATCACGTGGAGATCGATGCGATGTGAATCCAGTAACATCTGAGAAGTACGACTATAGTTATTGTGGTGCCTTGTCACCTGTTCCAACGAGGGTAGTGTAGCACGGATTAAACTATGCTTCAGGTCATTCAAATTAGTGTGTCGAAATGTTGTACAGAGGTTCCCAAAAACAATAACAAACATATTTTCTGCTATCCGCATCTGAAGGAAACCATTCAAAACTGATTTATTCCCCTACTTTTACTCGTATCTTGTTTTTCGGTAGAGCCCTACAATCAAACAAACATTCCTATTTTATTTGTTCATCTTAAAGTATGTTAGTGTCAGTATTTTGACATGAAAAAAAGAATCCTTTGACTTTAGGAGGGTACAGAAGAAGTGACAAAGCTGTGTGTATGATTTTTTTTAGGGAGTGTATGTGATAAGCACTCTATTCAGGCTAAACTTCAATCTCGAATGAGGTAGCTATTGAATTAAGCGAAATCTAACTTGCCTTTGAATTGTATCTAATAACTGGATTAGTACTTGTAATACGGCAGATGATGATATGTAAGGTACATGTTTGTACATGCATATATGTCATGGTTTCACGTAGAAATCAAATGAAACAATCACTCCAGATTGGTGGGTTTTTGGTTCTATCCAGATACTCTCACTTCATCCATCTCTACAGTTCACCTTACGTTCACATATATTGTATGCAGCTTTCGCCACCGCATCCTTCGGTTTGATGTCTTCAACTGTTTATGCAGTGTTCTACAGAATAAAGCAATACCTTTTGCTTTCAGCTTATACCGTGAGCGGTAATATTTACAGTCATGTACAATAAAAAATAATGACAAACATACCTGTCAGTGACAGACTAAATTAACTGATTTCAAATGCTTTCCATAGATTTGGTTCTTTATGTCATTGATGGTAATTTTTGTTTTAGAGCAGACGAAGCCATGACTCTGTATTCTGTTGACGTCAGTGAGATATGTCTGAAAGTTTGTTACTGTCCGCTCCGTTATCATTCGCTTTTAGTAGTTGCCGTCTAGTCAGGAATACCAACGTCCCACACTGTTTTCATTAAGCTTCCAGAGAGAACCTCTGGGCCACCGCTTCGTTTACCAGTTAACTCAAATTAACGGTTATTGCAGAGATTACCATAAGCACAGTGTGTGGAAACTGACAGATCAATCAATGAGTGCTCTGAATGGGAATTCGTCATCTACTGTGCTGAGTGTCTACTCAAATGAAACACCGCTGTATTCGACGTCTAAAATGAACGGCTGTTCAGCATACTGCTCTTAGCACTGCGTTGATTCATTCACAATTTGATACGTTAATCTACAGGTAGGGTTGTTACAAGCACTTAGTCAATTGTTTTTTTTTCATGCCATGCATAAGTGAATCAGGTGCGGTGGATGTAATCCATCTCAAATTCGACGGTAATCCCATACCGGTGAGTCATCTTACATAAAGCGTTCCTGTAAGATGTGTTCTCATGATTAGGGTGGAGTTTGGTGCTTTTATCCAAGTTTGATTGTGTTTGCATCCCACGACGTCTACACTGTGACCGATTTCGTCCTTGTTTCGGGCCACTCCTTGAAGATTGTGTGTGAACTTCCAAGTTAGTCATACACATAATGTTCAACTAGCCTCGTTATGAATAACCGAGGAACTGGTGGACGCATGATTCTGCTTGTATCAAATGAATTCTGTCGGTTCGAAGCTTGTTTAGATTGTCATCACCTGGTAAGTCTAAAGAAAGATTAGATCGACCAAATTACGGTGTTGATTTGACGACAGACAACACGAAATCCGTAGTATGTGTTCGAAGTTGGATGCCTTTGAATGTTGCTAAAGGCTGGATGAAATAACAAATAGTGCATCCCTTGGATGGTGCTAACGTAACTCGTTGAGTCCTTTCAGATGAAATCAGATGAATCCGAGTATAATATCGAATGGCGTCTGCATACGTAATATATCCCAGGATCAACCTCCGATCATTGTTAACTGTATTTACACAGAAACAAGGAGCGACCAAATTCGACTTTCATCAACTGCATGCGTACGGGAGTACAAGATCATTAAGACCTAATGATAATTTTAAACGACACTTATGTTTGATTTCATTTGTTCGATTTTTTCATTCAAAATCTTTTCAGCAAAACCGTAGACTCAAATTTTGTTCCGGGTGGTGATTGTCTGTAGTGCATGTCATTGGGAGATTTACGGTCTCTCTTTAAATTGACGGGAAAATGATGATTTTGAAGTAGTCGATGGAGAACCTAAAGGAGCTATCGTGCCAACTATTAACAAGTTGGAAAAACAACTGCACTTAACTCAAAATCGAATGTGGAAAATTAATTTTTGAAATGAAACAGAGGACGTGGCCAATGTGCATCAATAGAACCTGACCGATGTTCACCCCCTCGCTGTGACAAGATTACACATTACTGACGCGATCTATCAAATGCGAAGATTTGGCACGAATTATGTATTTAAACAGATACAAAACGACCTTTGAAAACAGATGCGTTCAAATGAAAGTCATGGTACATGCATGACGAACATGAGACATTGTGTACAGTAATATGCATTCTCTAGAAAGAAACTAGGGTGGGGTTATCAAGTTGAATTCAGTACGGTCAGCCTTTCCCCTACAACGCACTGGAACGAAATAGCCAGCTGATTACCACATAGTCACCTAGTTCCACTCTTTGTCCGTCCAATCGGTCAATCAGGTTGGTTTATGTGAGATGGGCATTTAGTGGTCAGTGCGACTATTTCCGATTCATTGGTCAGTTGCTTTACTACGCCTGAGGATTCTCTACAATAGTTTCTTCTTAACTCTGACACAAATTCAGTCTGAAGTGAGTAAGGTCAACCTTAACAGTTGTAAAGCGTGATCGAAACAAATGAAACAGTGCTACTAAAATGCACCGATAATTTCAAGGTCAGTGGTTTGTTAATTAGCCACTGTTTCTGGAGGTGGTACAAAGTGGCTTTAATACGATTGTGCTATTTGACTAATCTTGTTTAATATTATTGCAAGGATAATCGAGGTGTAACCGACCTGCCAAAATCTGTATTGGAAACTCATTAATTGTCTTAACAGACAGATCAATACCTGAAAGTGTACAGTGGCTAATAGACAACGTAGGGCATCTAACCAGTGTTGTCATCAATTGCTTTAACCAGATGAAGTAAGGATTGGTGCTATGGATTTGATCGTCGTGTGCATCACATATGGCTGACTAAAACTTTCACCGTGATACTCTTTTTAACAAAATAGAAGGTGGTTTCTACTTACATCAGTTTCAAAAAAGGTCGCGAATCAATCGCTCTTTCATCGAAGGCATATCTCGTTTAACTTGGAATACCTTTCATCAGAACTAAGTGAAGCTATATTCGGAAGCATTACTTTCAGTCGACCAGACAGTAACTTGCGTCATAACTAAAATCGTTTCAGCAGAAAAAGCCCTGAGACTGTCACAATAAAAAAGCATACTCTTTCAACTAACATGCTTTGGTGAACTCGTAACTAATTAGCCCAGTTCTACTTTTCACTGAATTGCGAAATTTTCATATCTAACGGTCAACAAGCCGAGCTCAATAAGTTTGCGCTACGAACAGCGAAATTCTGACTGAATTAATGAGCGATATTCTGCAGAGTCCACGTAGTTGAAGGGTACCAAGTGACACTACGAGTAAGAAACTATTTCATTCAATCCGGTTGAGTAGATATTGCAGTAACCAGCGATCGTGTGACTTCTCTAAGGATCCCGGCTGCAACCGTATTTTCCCGCTTGTCTGTTTTGTACGCATGCTTCTGTGTACGCCTGCAATAGGAGGCCTGATACGAACTCAGTGCCACTTTCTTCAGTCGTGCTACTAGTTGCACGCAACGAATGCCTGTCCTTTTCCCAACGACTCATCTACTATCCTATTCTTCAAGTTCGTTTAACCGAACTTTTTCGAGCGTTGTTTAACGCACTCGAAAGTTCCACGCACTTTTGGGTACCGCCGAGTGGACTGTGGCCCACCTCGTGCTTCTTTCCTTTCTCATCTTGGTTGCTGCCGTTGGTCCCAGGCTAGGCTAGAGCTAACTACTTATCATATTTCCAAACACTGCTGGAAATATACAGTTTGTTTCCAAACCTCACTGCCTTCTCTAGTTCGATGCCTGCTGGGACTACATTTCGATTGCTCTTCAGGAAAGGCGTATTATAGTTCGTGGACGGGGTCTAGCGCATGCCCACTTGTCTACTACAATATTCAACCAGTGCACAGTTGCAAGTTCAGCTAGTCATAAATGAAAGCTATGTCCCTTTTTATTTCGCAGTATACAAGAGTATCAGTTACTAAACCTTCGTACTTATTCATAAAGTGTTTTATCTTGCCTTGGGGTCATCGTTATTGACAGTGCAACTAAAAATTTGTTGAACCATCGCGCAGCGTACTTGTAAACTGAACTGATTAACAGAAACACTCCGTAGAATTAAAAAAAAATCACCCGATACCATAAGCAGCCCTCTACTCGGAGCGTATTTCATTAAAGAACCATAGCAAACCCTAGTAAATCAAGGGCTTCCAGAATTTAGAAAAATTTCCCAAGTTTAACTGTTCGGACAAAATCCATATTCGAAATACGTGCTCTGCTCTGTGGATTTATTGCGTGAAGCCGGTCAAGTTGCAAGATCTTAAATCGATCAACCGGCTTTCTAATCTGTCAAAACTGACTGAGGTATGTGAATGATTCGAAATATCGGACATATGTTTCCGGTATTCAGCCATTTTGGCCGCTTTCCAGGAAATAACAAAACGGATTAATTCATTTGGTCACGAACAGAATTGACGAAGATCGTTATAATGCAACGATATGCAACGATACAACAAATGCATGTGGCCAACCTATCATAGAGGAAATCATATGGACAAATCCGATGACAAATAACTACCTCACAAACATACATTGTGAGAGAAAAGATGTTCTCTGTTGGTTCAAACATTCACCCATCCGCTTACAAACCTAGTGCAATTTAGCCGACCAATTAATTCCGATTGTCCGAATTATTCTGAAGTTGATGCGTTAAACAAGGCAAAATATCAAGTATTGTAGTGACCAGCGACCGTGTGGCTTCTCTAAGGATCCCGACTGCAATCATGTTTTCCCGCGTGCTTTTTCTGTACGTATGAGTCTGTGTACGCCTGCTATAAGAGGCTTGATATGAACTCAGTGTCACTTTCTTCAGTCGTACTACAAACTGCACGCAACGAATACCTGTCCTTTTCTTAACGACTCATCTACTATTCTATTCTTCAAGTTCGTTTAACCCGGACCTTTTCGAACGTTGTTCAACGCACGCGAAGGTTCCATACACTTTTCGCCTGGCGCGCTTTTGAGCGCTGCTAAGTGGGCTGTGACCCATCTCGTGCTTCTTTTCTTTCTCTTCTTGGTTGTTGCCGTTGGTCCCAGACAGGGCTAGGGCTAACTACTTATCATATTTCCCATCATTGCTGGAAATATAGGGTTTGTTTTCAAACCCCGCTGCGTTCGATGCCTATTGGGATTACGTTCCGATTGTTCCTCAGGAAAGGCGTATTAAATTATTAGTGGACGAGGGTCTCGCGCACACCCACTTGTCCACTACAGTATCCTACGTAAGCCCATACTGACAGTTATATGTTTTGATCAATATCACTTGTCTCTTTCAAACCAGAGATTGCTGCCGACTCATGTTGTGGGGAAAATGTCTTGTCTGCAAAGAAGTCGTTGTAAGTTATAAATATTTGTCGTAAGGCTACAGTAGTTAATAAGATAACGGCATAATTCAAACTGATTACTCTTGCTAGACGACTTTTACCATCCTTATCTGGAAGTTTGAAGCTGTTGTATACCGCTCAACAGACATGCTGCAACCTAGGCCTTCAAGACGTTCGTCAACGTCACACCTATTTCGTGGTTATCAACCGTTCATCGGAAGTAAACTTTCACGTATCTGACCCAAACCTCCAGTTAACTTCAGGTGTAATCAGCAGACAAATATTATGTGTTTTTGACTCAGCGTTTCATTCTATATCCCCAGATTAACTACAACTAATTGACGCATATCGTCTCCACTTGCCTCTTCATCAACGCAGGATTTATTCCTCTGGTGACCGCTCGTTCCTGTGCACTCATATTCCTTGGTCGCCGTGACTTAGGTTAACCCTTCGAATTAGCTAACGGGTTGTGATAAAAACAGTTGTTCAATACCACCACTGTTGGCCTAGTCAGTCATCTAACTTGCCATCTATCCGTTCCGTTTACCAAGATATGGGCCTACGATGTCGAGGTCAGCGAAGCCATAACTCTTTGCTAGCGACTCGATTTTCACTCTTTCGTAGTCCACAAGGTGAACGAATTTATTTTGTGCACTCTGTTTACTGCTCTGTTCCATTTCTAATTCCAAGTCAACTGATATCCGAATAACTGTTCGCTGGATTTTGTTCTTGATTTATGTGTCTTAGGTTTTACTTCATCAGATCTACTAAGCACCCGACCACTAGTCAGTACTTCTGTACAATGTCAATCTGACAGTCGTTAGCTAGACACGCAAGCGTGGAAGTCCTAATAAGGCGGCTTTACCTCACGCAATGACGGTACGAAAACGCTGTCTGGCATGCGCCGAACAGATCAGACACAACAGCAAATCGTTGAGTCCTTTTTATGTAAATCAGTGGTCCACTTGATAGGTAACGGAATGACCGGAACAATTTATTAAGTTTTATGAAGCAACCCACAGACGCTTTGTATTCTGTCCATATCGCATGCCTGCACACTGTTAGAACATCAAAAAACAAGTGTTGGCTCACGTCGGATTGGCATAGAAAATCGAAGTACAAATAACACCGGCAAGTTTCCCAGCCTATAAATGAAGTATATGGCCCAATAATTTCTACTGACAGATTCTATTTAGAAACCTGATAGGGTGCCCTACTTACCCTTTGGGGTTAATTCAAGAGGGGTTAGTATTATAACACCAGTGTTTTACCAGACGTCCAATGCAAAAACGGTAATTGCAGATTTGAACATCATAGACAAACATTTTTGTTGATGTAACTGAAAGATGCGATCCCTCTGTCGTTATCAGACACAGTGTGTTGTTAAAAACTGTATAAACACAGCTAAAACACCTATGGCCAGGCCAAGTGTGGTCATAACACAACCGCTAATCGAACACAATCTCCCTAAAAGCGAGACATGAATGATTTTGACGTGGTATGCTCACGATAAGACTCGTTTGTTGAGCACTTCAAAAAATTGGATTATGTCGGCGTTTCTATTGATGACAACTCCTCGAAAGTAATTCGATTTTTGCTTTCCCCTGTTGCCTAACGTTGACTGACCTGTTTAATGCATTTTGTCTGCCAATCTTTTCTCTTCTTCACTCCGAGTGGTATCCGATTAATGTCAAAGTGTATGCTGTTTGCTTGATTTTGTTTGAGGTTTGCGCGTTGTACATTTCAGTTAATCGGTTTCACTGACATCTCAACCACTAGTGGGTACATTTTTATGGTGTTTGTTTGGTTGTTATCAGTTAGACAGGCAAGTGTAGAAGTCTTTATAGTGTATGTTAACTTTACGCAACGATGGCTTGCAAATTCTGTCTTGCATGCATGGTGGGTGCTCGTTCCATAAATCGACAACTCAGGTGAAATATATCTGAGAACGCAAAACGATTTATAAAAAATCACAAGGTAACCCGTCCTATGTTTTGGGTTTCGTTTGTGTCACGCGCGTATAAACTATTAGGTCATCATAAAACAAACTGTTGGCACACGTCAGACTAGCTTAGGAAATACAAATCCCAATGCCATCCGAAAGCCTCCGAATCCAGAAATTAAGTTTATGGCTCAAGATGCTCTATTACCAGAGCTTATTATGAAACCTGAAAGATTGCTTAGAGTAGTCAATGGGTTTAGCTCGCAACCAGTTACTAATGTACCACCTATGTCTGCCAATCGCATAGTGTAAGTTGTGTACCTATCGAATAGCGGCATCCCAGACGAGAAAGCAATATCACTAGCTGATGTAGAAGAGAGATATTAGTCGTTTTTTGCCATGGGGAACATCGCTCCACAGGCTCCTAATAATCTGAAAAACCGACTGAGACCAGACTAAATACTGCCCACACATAGTCGATCTTCACAGTCAACATTTTTGAGAATAAGTTACGGGAACTAGCAGCATCAGAGATGTACGATAAGGCTCCCCTTGTTGAGTAGTACAAAAGGTTGAGCCTTGTTAAAGTTTCCATTGAACTTTTGAAGAGACTCCATCGGAAAACTGGTCCGAAAAGCACCAATTTTTCAAGACCGTGACGCGTCTCATTTAGCGACTGAACTGAAATGGAGCGAATGTCTGTGCTGTGATGGGCTACATATAACAGATCTGAGAAGTAAGTCGGAATAGGTCCAGACGTACACGAGTCACTGAGTGAATGTACCCCCGTGACACAAGACAGAAGGCTTAAGCGTATTATGATTCACAATGTTCCCTGTTTGAAGGCAGTGGACAATTGTGACAATGCACCTTACGATTTAAGCCAGGGAAAATTTATAGCCACCAAATTTGACCTTTAAGTAGCAGGTGATAATAGACTACTTAGGCCTGCTAACTTTGCGACCGCCGTTTTCACTCAAAAGATAGCTGACCAAAGTTTATTGACTTGGCATATTATTAGACGTTAACTTCCGAATGGTATCAGGTTTCACGCTGACAGATCCCAGGAAACCAGATCAGATCTTCATAAGTCATATGGTGATCTAAAGTTACCATCCAAACCAAAGCAATCTTAAAGTTTAAGTCATGCGTCAACAGCCGCTAAAACTTTACAACACAAAAGAAGTTGCAACCGTCGTCGTAACTAAAGGAAGCATCACCGTCACTTAAAAAGTTGAATGAAAAATATACAGGAATATAGGTGACTAGAAATAGACTGACGTGCTTGAATAGCAAAAGAAGAAGTCAATGTACTAAATTTAACTGTGTACCATCACGATTTCCAATGTGCGAAAGATGGATAGGAATGTCTCTTATATTAAAAGCCGACTCAAGACCTCATTGGCACATGACCTGGTTCTTCTTAGCCCACTTGAAACCGTACAGTGCATTGTCCATTTTAGTCAAACATTCAGTTGTCCGACCGCATTGACCTTATACTTACTGGTGCCATACACAGACTGATAGTTGTGGTATTTTCATATATACCAATCATTTTGAGTAACGTGAGGTTGACTTCGAAGCTAAAGTTGCGTCACCTGAATCTGAGTATAAGTTATCAATCTTCACTTGTATGAGAGTTCTGTCTGTAGAAGGTGTAGTGGACAAGTGGGTGCGCGCTATACCCTCGTCCACTAACAATTTAAAACGCCTTTCCTGAAGAGCAATCGGAACGTAGTCCCAACAGGCATTGAACTAGAGAAGGCAGCGGGGTTTGGAAACGAACCGTATATTTCCAGCAATATTTGGAAATATGATAAGTAGTTAATTCTAGCCTAGCCTGGGACCAACGGCAACAACCAAGAGGAAAAGGAAGAGAAGCACGAGATGGGCCACAGCCCACTCGGCGGCACTCAAAAGCGCGCCAGGCGAAAAGTGCGTGGAACCTTCGAGTGCGTTAAACAACGTTCGAAAAGGGTTCAGTTAAACGACCTTGAAGAATAGAATAATAGATGAGTCGTTAGGAAAAGAGTAAGCATTCACTGCGTGCAATTAGTTGCACGACTGAAGAAAGTGGCACTGAGTTCATATCAGGCCTCCCATTGCATGCATACAAAGAATCATGCGTACAGAACAAACGAGCAGGAAAACACGGTTGCAGCCGGGATCCTTAGAGAAGCCACACGACCGCCGGTCACTACACAAGCCTCCCCCCAGAAGGGTGGCGGTAGGCAACCTTCGATCATGTAACCGGAGGTATCGACGTACGGGCCACCCCCTTGTGGTTTCGTTCATGGCACTCCCGACGCCATGAGTACATACACAAAAGACCTAAGACCACAAGGTCCCCCTCCTTCTGCTACTGCGCCAGTCTAGAGTGAAACTAACCCAACGTGGGAATTGTGTGAACTGCCGTAGAGACTGAAGAAAGTGGCACTGAGTTCATATCAGGCCTCCCATTGCATGCATACAAAGAATCATGCGTACAGAACAAACGAGCAGGAAAACACGGTTGCAGCCGGGATCCTTAGAGAAGCCACACGACCGCCGGTCACTACAAAGGTCTCTGAGAAATCGTCGAGGCTAGATTATATACTAGCCTTTGGAAAATAAGTTTACTCAAGCCAAAACACTTCTATGACAATGTTACATCCGCCACCAAAATTCGTCTCCAATTCTCACTTACGCCAAATAAGTGGGAAAGTTGTCTCGAATAAAGACGTCGTCAACCGGTAACAAGGTGTGTCTGCTACCAGCATCACAGAGTCAGCTTATGCGGGCAGCACAAACACTACAGGTGTCATGCTTCCACAGCACACAGCGTGTTCCACGAACTATCAACGCTTGAGGAAAATAGATCTTCAAGCTTTGAGCTCATCTTTGCTCCAATGGTAAAGATCTATGCTGAAATGTAATCAAGGTCTGTAAATTTATACTCAATCTCTACAGGCGGGCAAGCTATTCAAAGCCCTGAAGGTGCAAACAGTTCGTAGTGATTGCAATGAGCTTGTTAACTACAGGTCAACTGCTTTATTATCAGTTATTTCGAGGGTCATGAAGAGCTTGCGTGATGATCAGTAACATAAGTACTCCACTAGACTTGCACTGTTGCCTGAGAGTCGACATGGATTTCCTGTGCTAAGAATTCACCTGGTGCATTTCAGTTCACTTCAACTCATCGCGTTAGTCCTTCAGAGGAATCGGCTCCCCGCCTCATAAAGTGATATACTTTTAACGGTTGACAAGGAACTTTTTTGTTTCAGGCGTAGAGTGTGCTAAAAACTGGCCAACCGTTAAAATTTTCCACCCTGAGTATCCTTACTTCACTGCCAACAACTTCTCCACGTAACGTATTCCGCCTGCTGGCTTTGCGATTCACTGAACGAGTATATGCAAGGCAGCTTACGCTAAGTTACGTCTGGTAGATTATCGAATAGGTGCTACACTCGTCATACAAACAGGAGAGGCCGGCTCGTCCCAATTTATTGGAACTAAAACGTACGAATAACATATAACCGCGTTTAGTTAGTCTTCTACATTCCCGATCGTTCGCCCGCCAGATATGAACTGATGGTCGTCGATAATATGTTGGCAATTGTTTTAGATTTTCTCAAGCATCTGATAACCTCCTAAGTTGTTACAGGAAGAGACTTCTCCTTTTCTTACTCTAAGGTCTGCATTCCGCGTGACCATATTGATGTCATGGGAGCAGTGTATCCATTTGTAATTCCCTGCTTGGTTAGTCAACAGTGGGGGAAATTCACTCAGCACAGAACACATGATAAACGTCATTCATGCACCCATAGAATGAAAGACTTCATAGAACTTCCCCGAACTGATAGGATTCCGGTAGAATTAATTTAACTCCGTTTTGCACGTTTATGAGACTACTGCCTGCTCGGCTACTGCCTCAGTGAAACGGACTAAGACTAAACATCGTGCATCGTGGATTCTGTATATTTAGGCAGAGCCTGTTTTTTGTAAGTGAAAATTAACTAAAATTGCCCCCGAAAAGAACGACTTTATAATTGGCCGAAGAACTGGAGGGAGGTTCTTTTCGATTTTAGTCCGTTTTGACAGTTGTTCGAAAACCATAGGGAAATTAGTTTGACCCCAGTAATTCCTAGAATACTGGTATCCATTACAATTCGTCGATTCATTGTAGTCCCGGAGGTAAACATCTGGGAAGAACAGGCAGGGTTTCGCCGTGGGCGGTGATGTACAGATCACATTTTTACTCTTCGTCAAATTTTGGAGCCTCGTCATGTGTACCACCGGCCAACAGTTGCCGTATTTCTCGACCATAAATATGCGTTCGATTCGGTGGATCGATCTACACTTTTAGAGTCGCTTAAACGCAAGGGTGTACCGACCAAGTATGTGAACATACTGTCAACGCTTCACCCCCATACTTCAGCTCATGTTAGGGTTTACGGTGAGCTGTCTGACAGTTTCAGCATCAGGAGCGGCGTACGACAAGGCTGACCTCTTTCACCATTTTTATTCAATTTTGTCATGAACGGAATAATAGGGGATTGTCTCCAGTAGTCACAGGATGCCAGCGTGGATGTCTTACCCGATGGGATGCTGACTGATCTTGATTATGCTGACGACAAAACGTTGCTGTTTGAGAACTTCCGAGCAGCACAAGCAATGCTAAACGTTATTTCGCATCCTGCTAAGCATTTCGGAATGACCTTTGCAGTCTCAAACTTCAAAGCACTTCTGCAAGATTGCCGTGATTACGTAGACTTCGTGTTAGATATGAAGTCATGGAGGTTGCTGGTAGGGCACCTACCCTGTTACCATCCCAAGGCGCCTCCGCTATGAAAAGGGGAAAAAACGATTGACTTTGTCCTAGTTTGCGGACCTGCTCAGAGCGGCCGAGAGGTGGTCTTGGCTAGTTTTTACCCGTCGGACTTTTTACTCCCTTGTGCCCATTAGTGACCCTAGCTTTTTTTTACCGGTAAATGCCCTTCTCTTTTTATGATTCGGGGATGTTCTTATGGCCACTGCGCACCCTATAAGTAGTTTGTCCTTGTCGCCTTGATTGCACACGTTTTGGGGCGGAACAAGCTCTTTTTTTCTGTACGCGTCGCACAACTTTTCGGGACCGAGATTTCCGAGTGAATTATTAACCGGAGAAGAATCCGGATTCTGCCAAGCGCATTACGATAGCAAGGACGAACCAGCGTATCGTTTAGGAGGGTTTACAACAGTTGTTGACCGGTTTGTATACCTGAGAAGCTGTAGTAGCGACGGTAGCAGTGCAGCGAATGGAACAGAAGCGCATATCTCTCAGGTGGGGGCGATGTTCGCTAATATGGAACATCGTCGGCGACAGAAAGGTATTTCTATGAAGCTTGAGGGTCGCGTATATCAGACAACAGTGAGGGCCGTGTTACTTTACAGCAGCGAAACCTTGCCACTCAGGGTAAAAGATCTGAACCGTCTTCAGGTATTTGACCACCGATGTCTGTGTTCAATCGCTCGTATC
>JTDE01021774.1:18261-31757 GCA_014338405.1 Paragonimus skrjabini miyazakii | reverse complement strand
TTGTCTACGCCAGATCATCATCTGTCCACCTTGCACCTCGCGCCAATCGACCACAGAGTCGGCAAACAGTGCTCGGTGTGGCAGACGACTAGCTGGCATCCTTAGTACATGACCTAACCACCTAAGTCTGTGCAAACGTAGTGACTAAACAAAAGAACGCCGACATCGGTGGTCAAACACCGGAAGACGGTTCACGTCTTCTACCCTGAGTGGCCAGGTTTCGCTGCCATAAAGTAATACAGCTCTCACTGTTGTCTGATATACGCAGGTCTGCTGAACGCGACACTTCTGACTTGGACCGACAAACTTTGGATTGTGTGTTTCGTCTGACACCACACAGTCGACTGTTTACTCGGATCTAATCTGAAAAGCCTTGCTATATTCTGGAACTTAATCCGACCCCTACTCTGGCTTAACCACGAGGTTCAACCTCGACGTTGTCCAAGACTCCAAGAAGGGGATGCTTGGATCTTTAGCTAACTAGAAATGAATTCACGTGAATAATAGGACTAGAATGGTAGGTTCGCATCATCATGATCGCCATAATCACAAGCACAGCAATACTCCAGTGGTTCTGGCGGATGCTTGACCGCCTGGCCACTCAGACCTTTATAATTTTGTTATGAATGACGTTACATTTTTCCCTCCTCCAGAATGGTACGATGTCTGCACTAATTTTCGGCTGCGCGCTTGTGCACTTTCAATGTGAAGACCTTCACCTCGATCGACACACTGTTCAATATATTGTTCACCACTCGGTAGAACTGGTTTCCGGCGTTGTTTAGCCGGATACCTTCTTTTGAGGATACGTGGGCATCACCCCATACGTTGGCACTCGCCGGTTTAAGCGCGTTGTCCAACGCTGTACGCCCACGAAACTCAGTTATACCTGCAGACTCGCTTCGAGGCAGGGTATTACATTTAAATAGCTTCAACATCCCTAGCGTTACCCCTACATGCTTCCATCCCCTTGTCTTTGTATTTATTCGGAACTCGTCTACTACTTCCGTGTTTGCCGATCATGCTAAGCCATTTTCAAAGGCATACTTAATGAGGTTTTTCCGCCCTCTCTTATTTTAGAAAACGTATGTCATATGTGATAACTTGTGAAAGTTTCAATTTGGTGTTGTTATTCAATGTCCCTTTCGACATACGTTTGCCAATGAACACGCACGCTGCACTTGGTGGTTCTGATCTTATAATTAACATTTGATTATGAGGCGATAATAAGGCTTTGCTTTACTGCCGTGCACGATCATTGATTGAAGCCACACCTTGTTTTGAGTGTGCACATTTCCAAGTGTTCCGAAGAGAATTCATTCGTCAACAAGACCAACTAAATTGCTGTTTTCGGAAGCTGCTCCTTCAGTCACATTGTTTCTGTACGTCTACTTTCTCAGAGCCTCACAACGTACAAGTTTGTAAATGTCTTTATCAACGGTACCTGCCTACACAGTCAGTGTTCTAGTTTTACAGGCCATTGAGCAAAGTGGGTAGGTATCGCCTACCTGGATGGGGTCCTCGTGATCACTCAAACCGCTGGTTAGAGACGCTATCCTAGATGGCAATGTGTCGCAGTCAATGGCGTACCTGTATCCATACCATTTCTAGTTCTTCCGCTTAGTCTTGTTTTAATAATTTTCAACCTTCTTAGTAACGTTTTCTTCCAGGATATTCCACGTCACTGTTGAGGCGAGCAACGGCCCGAGCCACAGTACCTTTTGGTCAGGCTCATGGCTGTTATGATGATGAAGTTTTAAAGGCCTATGTTGCTTACGGTGTTGAGATGACTCGGGAGTCACATTAAACCAACAATCAATACTAATAATTTGTATTTAGGTTAGTAAAACTGGGTTCAATACTAATGTATAGATTTGATACACTAATGTTTTTTTGAACACGGCTTTCCTTGAACTCCATTGTGACGATTAGCTTTTTCTAAACCCCAAAATGGACATTCGGTCTCATGTGTCCATGACAAATTAATGGAATTCCCAGACCAGTTTTGTTTCGGTGATTTTGAGTCTGTCCGGATGATTTTTTGATTAGAATCGGAGGTTTTGGCTTAACCAACAACATAAGCGAAGGTTGCTTTCCTTGAAAATGTGATCTGATTGAGCTACTTTTTTTTCAGCTCTCGTCTGTTCGACCTGTTTATCTTGACTAGCCCAACCTGCTGGATTATGTCGATCTCTCGTCCTGTAAATGTCGTCCAGCGCGCACTCAAAATATGCGGTGCCGTTCAGGCTGCGTTCTGTGCTCGACGAATGTCTAGTCAGCACTTCACGTATCATCCTACAGAGCCGATGAAGGACGCCGGAGCCACGGAAAAAATGAACTTATTTCAAGCTGTCGGCAATGCAATGGCCTTGACCTTGGAGAATAAACCAAATTCTTGTGTGTTTGGTGAAGATGTCGGCTTTGGAGGCGTGTTTCGTTGCTCCGTCGGGTTGAGAGACAAATTTGGTAAGTGATATCCTTCCCTGTTCACAGCGTTCGCACTTGATCACTTTTTCAGGACCCAGTCGGGTGTTCAACACACCGTTATCGGAACAGGGTATCGCCGGATTTGCTATCGGTCTTGCCTCAGCTGGGACAATCGCTATAGCTGAAATTCAGTTTGCTGACTACATATTTCCAGCCTTTGATCAAATTGTCAACGAAGCCGCAAAATTTCGTTATCGTTCAGGCAGTATGTTTGATTGTGGCCGATTAACCATACGAACTCCGGTTGGCGCCGTGGGTCATGGTGGACTGTACCATTCACAAAGCCCTGAGGCTTTTTTTGCTCACGCACCTGGCCTGAAAGTAAGCCTAAGTGATGTATGGCATTTCCTTCCCGACATTTTTGTGCGATTGTCTCAGGTCATACATGCCTAGTAACTGTCGGGTGGGTCATGCTTTTGTTCACATTTGCGATGTAACTTATAAAACTTTCGACCGATTCAGTAAGACTACACACTTGCGGATGTTTACCGTTTGGTATGCGCCTATCTGTTTGTGAGAGTTTCTGCTCGAGGATCACTTGAAAACATCCGAATTCCTTGTTACCGTATCACGAGAGTTGATTGGTGGCGTATTCTCAAGTCAAGTCGTTAAAATATTTTATGCTCCCCCAGAAGTGAATTTGCGATTTTTTTTTACCTACGCACGTCCTCAGCAAATCAAGGACACTGAACTAAGTGTGTCCGTATCACAAAATTATTAGTACAACCGTGGAACCCAAGTGCAGGTTGAGAACATCGGCCGCAGTCATTATCAATTGTGAAAGGTTATTTCGAGAATGAAGGTTGAGTTTGTGTAGAAATTTGGCTAAATTACGAATAACAGGAGGATAATAAGACTGAGTGCATGGAGATAAATGTCTATAAAAAAAAGTCTAATGGATGATGTGGAAACATACAAGGAATGCGTTGTGTTTGATAGGATTTTTACTGAAAATTTTGAAGTGCTGTGAAACAGTAAAATCAACGAATTGTTTACAGGAAATGCAGCTGCAACGAGACGGATGTTTTAGGGGTCTGTTGGGAAGTTGAAAGTCCTTTGACAGTAAATTAGAGACAAAACAAATGAGTAATGCATCCAGTGAGGACGCACACGCCTAAATAAGGTGAATTCCCAGGTGATGGGAAGTGGTGAGAGACGTTAGGTGCCGGACATAAAACGAAAGCCTCCAGACTTTGGTGAAAGCATCAATAACATGAAGTGTCCATGCCATGTCACTCAAAGTAATCCCCACATACTTAACACAAGCCATCACAGTAAAGGCTTCATCATTTGAACAAAGGAAGGAGCATGCATTAAAAATTTTCTCGTATCGATTCCTCTTCATGAGCGAAAACAAAATGTCAACACAGTTGGATGTTGTACGAGACAAACAGCGAGACACTGACCAACTTGCTAGCTCGGGTAGACTGTCCAGCAGAGAAGAAGAAGAAAATCTAGTTGAATGCTTGTTGTCAAACACCACAGTCTGCACTGTTGATTACAAATGTATCATTGTCCATTAGTAAGGATGTAAAACAAGAACACGAGAAGGGAGAGGATTCTGTTTCTTAGGACACCAGAGCCAGTGGTATGGCGACGAGGCTTGATCACCGAAGTTAGTAAATTGGCTTCGGTTTGTTAGTCAATCACGTGAAAGCTCGACAGTTGAAACTTGAGTTACAGATTCTGTGGGAGCGTGAAGTAAAGTTGCCCTGTCAACGCTTCCGAAAACACCGCTGTAGTCTAAGGAACATAGGTAAACGGCTCTTGATTCTCCGTCAAGCGGTGACAGAATTGGATCTTTAATCTCCCTCATCCTCATTATGTTTTTTTACACCTTCTGGCTTGTGACATTTATCCATAATGGCCATGAGACTAACCAGAGAGCATTGTGGCTCCCGCCACAACAAGTGTGTCGGAAAACATACTATAAGAAAAATATCAGAAATAACGGGAATGGAGAACTAGATAAACTGATGCTAGATGGAAATACCGGAAACGCTGCTAGATATTGTCATCTGAGGTAGCATTTCTAACCAGCACGGTGAATGGTCTCGAGGTCCAAAGCCTTGCAGGTGAGAATTACCGACCTCACTCAATAGAACAGATAAGGTAAACATATTGGTCACTTCATGGTTTCGTCCAGCTGTTGGCTGTCTGGGTAACTAACCTCCGGTGCGGTGAGCATCCAGCTGGCATACGTAGTGCGATACTCAGGCTGTGCGCAGTTGCATTGTGATTAACTGACCGCACGTTCAAGGTTTTCTGTACTGCGGTCACTGTTGATACTCCACCTTAATGTCCTTCTGGAGGGCGAAGCAGCGGCCGGAGAGGAACGAAGTTTGTCACTCACATATATGTTTTTTTCATAGAAATATTCTGTCTGAATGGACCTTTGTTTCTCCATGTTGGCAGATGAGAAAATCCCGTCGAATCGCAAGATTAACGATTGTTTAATGCTTTTAAATCAGCTGCTGCGTTCTCAGTATGTTTTGCTGTTTGATTTTTTTCTGATCAAACGCCACAAGCATCCATTGTTTGTCTTAATAAGAGCTCTTCTTCGTTCGCTTCGTCTCTCAGGTCTTTCTGCGTTTGACTGTCAGGTTAGTATAACCGTGTGAAGAGCGCGAACGTCCATGATTCAAGGTGTCCAGTTTTGCTTCTCGCTACAAACAAATACCTTACCAGGCAACCTTTCCACACGAATCGCTGTATATGCACAACCGACCGATAAAACGATGATTGAGTTAATTCACCATACCTGGTATCAGATAGATCACATTGCTGTTAGTTATAGGTGGCGAGGCTCCATCCAGAACTGTCATTTTTATTGGTTCATATACTTAGACTCAAGTCATGTGTTCGCACGTTGTCGTTTTTTCCTTAATTTTATTAGGCAACGACCCCACGGACAACAACAGGTGACTGTTGAGAAACTGGTAATGCCGTCGATAGTGCAAATTAGCAAACCAACCTAGAAAGCAGGCTTGGCAATCTTCACTCCGACGATCCTGATGGCTGCTAGATCCAAATCTCAGACAATCCATGGAACAGGCACTGTAGCATACGGTTCGGGGGTTCGCGGATTAAACAAACATTGTATCTCAATGAAACCCATGAAGTTAGACGCCATACGGAGCATACCTCCGGACACTTCATAAAACAAATTTAGGAGAAATATCCCTAAGATGCTGCAGCGTAGCCTGCTCGCGATCTGGACAAATAGAGAAGGTCGATTGAATGAAAACTGCTTTTGTTTCGGGGAACACCGGCAAACCTTTTAGGCTTATCTGTACTACTGGTCCTAAATGTCGGTCTGTCAATGACTCTATCGGTGGGGCGGATGGCACGCTCATCTGTCATAAACCTAGAAGGTTAAAGCGGTGGACGGAACACTTTTGGGTAAACCTAGTTGGCCTTCTGCTTTTATTGTGTTCCCGTCAAAAACTTGTATTCTAACACCCTGGTCGATTAGTTTGGAACCATCTACTGAGACTGAGAGCCGCAGTTGTATTTCAGTTCTCAAACGTAATAGGGCTGTTGGCTCAGCTGATCGCGTGCTGGCGCTCTTCAAAGATGAGGAGGCTATAGTAGAGGACTTGATGCAGTTGTTTCAACTTGTGCGGACGACGGAGACCATCCCTCCGTGCTGGGGTCATTCCATAATAGTTCTAATATTCAATGCATGTGTCTGGGGCTGTTGCGAAAACCATAGAAGAATTAGTTTGACCGCAGTCATTTCTAGGGTTCTGGCATCCATTATATTTCGTTCACTTACTGCAGTTCAGGAGGCAAACATAAGGAAAGAACAGACAGAGTTTCGTCTTGAATGGGGATGCACTGATTAATTTTCTACTTTTCGCCAAACTCTGAAGCAGCGTCATAAGTAACGTCTGCCAACAACCGCCATAATTTCTGTCTATAAAGATGTGTTTGATTCAGTGGATCGAAGTACTCTTTTAGAGTCGCTTAACCGCAATGATGTACCGATCAAGTATGTGAACATACTGTCGGCGCTTTATTGCTGTGTTTCGGTCTATATGGTGATTTATGGTAAACTGTGTGATAGTTTCAGCACCAGAAGCGTTGTACGTCAAAGCTGTCCACTTTCATCATTTTTTGTTAAATGTTGTGGTGAACGACTTAATGAGGGACTGCTTGCGATACTCACAAGATGTCGACTCGTACCTCTTATCTGGTAGAAGGTTGATTGATTTTGATTATGCTGACGACGTGGTGTTGCTGTTTGGAAACTCTCAAGCGGCACAAACAAAGTTAGACGCTATTTCGAGTTTTGCTAAGTACTTGGGAATGCGGTTTGCAGCCTCAAAGTGCTTGTGTGAGACTTTTGTGATTGCTTAGATTTAATGTTGGATTTTGAAGTTATGGAGTTTGTCGATCAGTTTGTTCATCTGAGAGGCTGCATTAGAGGCGGTGGCGGCGGAAGTGTAGTGAGTGAAGTAGAAGCGCTTATTTGTAAGGCTAGGACAGTGTTCGTTATACTAGGATACCTCTAACTTAATGACCGCGTATGTGAAGCAAATATGAGAGCTGTATCACTTTAGGGCGCTCAGTTGTTTGACCACTTATGTACGTGTACGATTGCTCGCATCGGTTGGCGTTATTTAGTAAGCAACGAAGCAGTTAGTAAGCATGTATTTGGTAGTGATTGCCAATCGAGTTCTTGTGTTGCATCTTTAAAGTTGCACAGACTGAGATGGTTAAGTCATGTACTAAGGATGCCAGCTAATCGTCGGCCACACCGAGCACTGTTCGTCGACGTTGCGACCAACTGGCGTAAAGTTTGAGATGAATAGATGGTGACCTGGCGATTCACATAGTGGCTGGAGACGGTAGGTGGAGTGGTGGCCAATCAGGCTCACTGATGTAAATGTTGTCGTTTGGCCCAGTTGTTGTCTGTGAAGTAAGTGCACTTAGTTACGCGGGGCAGTGAAAGCCGTAAGGATGCTTTCTTGCCGATGATGCCTTACTTTCACCCACAGCTTGTTTGTTTATCTGCGAGGTGTAGCTACCTTGATCTTGAATGTTCGAATTTAGACGTTATTCTGTTTGGTAGTTCAGTCCATTCGCATCCCCTTCCTTCTTTTCTATTCCTGTACAGGGTTCGCTTTTCTTCTTCATGGTTGTGTGACAATTAAATATCAGTGAGAATCACTGATGTATTGCTGTCTATGACTATGATAATATTGATGTTGATTTGTCGTTCGTGTGATCTACCAAGGTGCTCCATATGATCGTTTATTTTTCACCTTCACTCTGAACCCTATATCGACTTATGTCAAAATTAATCAGAAATGTTTTCAACAAAACGTTGTGGTTAGGATGGCCACTGAAAATCAAAAGAATAAACTACGCCGTAATACCAACTGTCTGTGATATTCCGATAGACACCGTATTTTTCCGGTAGTCTACTTTCGGAAATGTGATTTTTCATGGTTCTTTTAGCTTTCAGCTTGACAGTTTGGCGTAAACGTTTAGAGCAGTCATTGTTCGACGTCAGCTTTCTTCTGTAGTTGATAAAACAAGCTGGTTCATTTGGTGGATTCCATATAAGACAGTGGGACGGGTGGGTAACCAAGTCCAAACGTGAAATTTCCGAGCTCTTGGCGTGGCTTCGTAGCTCAGCTGTTGGAGCGCTTGGCGCTTGTCGCTGGCTCGAATCCAGCCGAAGCCCTGACTTTTCACAGTTTGGTCTCATCTAATATGTTCAAACAAAATTGAATGTCCTGAAACCCTCCAGGGTGAGTGTTAGTTTTAGCGATATAATGAGGTACATTGTTAGTCGAGTATCGGGTGATTGATAAGGTACAGATTGGCGAAGGCTTGTTAGTGTGACTCCACTTCAGACACTATGTAAAACTTGTCAGATGCGCACGCCTTTTCGTCATACTATTAAGGAAAATATTTTTTAACGTTTGAACCTTTCTTCGCCCCCCCCCCTTGCTCAGCTATTTGTATAGAGAAATCGTTTCACATTTTACCGCGACTGTGGGATTGGTTAGTCACAACCTTGCCTCAGAAACGAAACGCAGCGCACTTTACAGAGTGGGGAGCTTTCATCTTCTCTATCCTCACTACTAACCAAACATGGACGCTTTACACGTATCCATTGGAAGAAGTTCAAGCTCATGTTTAAATTGAAAATACTTGCACCTCGCAAATAACCAGCCGGAGTTGTCAGCTCGATTAGGTCGGCTCCTCACTACAACTTCCTGCTTTCCACAAGACGCTGTTTTATTTATTTACTTTTCCTTGTATATTGACAGCCTTTATATAGAATTTCGAATATAGTATGTAAACGTTCTTTTGATATGACTCTGTTCTGCCTGCGGTAACTGTAGTGGTAATGAACACCTGGCGGTTTCAGATCTGAAATGCTTTTGTTAATCCCTCAAGGTTAACTGGAATGTTTTTCAACCGCAAGATCTGTTAAAACCGTTTGTTGCTTGCAGTTAATGTTCGCAAGTTCAAGAAACCGCGAATTTAGGATTTTTACGAGTTAACTTTACTCCAGATTGCTACTGGACTTTCCTCACGTTGTCGATATTTTCAATGAGATTTGGAACCGTATCTCACTGACAGACGGTATTCCTTGTTCCTTACTTCAATAACGACAGAGAGAATTGCGGAATTACATTGTTTGTTACTCATCTCCCCTACATTTCCTTTCGTCAGTCCTAATGTATCCAACTCTTTCATCGTATGCATATTTTCTCACTTCCGATTAACAGTCTTCTGATAAGTACGTTTGTTGTACTGTCTGATTTGAAAGCCAAGTGGTTTAATTTCTTACTTGGAGGCTGAGTTCTGCCTGAATCGTTAATTTGAAAATCGATACGTTGTCTGACAATGGGGTTGTCCATAAACGGTGCTACGATATGCACATTCATTGCCCTGTCTAGACAGAACGTGTCGCAACCGCCAATTTGTGTGGGTGGGAGCGCGGGCACTATGCACGTAGGCACCTCCAGGCCTTTGCACAGGAGGCGAACCGCCTGCTGTTGAAATTTGTCACGAGTAGCCCAACCGCCATAGGGCACCGTGACACATCAACTAGCTGAACAGCATTGCGTGGCCCGAGTCGGACCCATGCACGCATGTGAGAGTTATTTTTCGTCTCCCATTCGTTACCTTCACGCATGCCCGCATAAACAGTCTTGAGCGTGTGACTAGGTGGTATTATGTTGCGAGTTGCTGTTCGTCGCAGCTGTAACGTTGTGAATTTTGGTTGAACAAACGGAGCTAAGCTGAGCATTATTGTTTGCTCAGTTAATCGTGTATCCAAAGTTGTGACGTGCGTAGGAGCAACCGAACGGCCACGAGACCCTACCGCGTGATGTGAGCTGTTTACCTCAAACAGTGATAGCCAGACACATTCTCCTCGTAAAAGAAACCTTTTGTGCAGTCATTCAGAAGTGTACTCAACTTCGCAGCTGAAGAAAGTTGGCGAAAATAGCACGTGCTGCCGCTTTTTTTGCCGATATCTCTTGGTAGTGCTTATCGACTTGATGAAACGGTCCATGGTCTGAAGAAGGTAATAGTAGGAGCTTCTCAGTTTTGAGTAAACATTTTATATTCCGGAGACTCGAAATGCATTCCATGAAAACTTGTTCAACCACTCTTCCTGCGTTTTCCCGTGTTTCCTGCTAACCAGCTGGTTTTCGAGAAACTATTGCACGTATATTTATTTAAGTATCACTCATTACAAAGTTTATCATGGTGCGGAAGATAGTACATCCCTAACGAACGTCTCTAGAACTGAGAAACACCTTGTTCGTGCAGTTAGAGTTTAATGATCTAAACGGGTTCTACAATGGAAGCAGATCCAGAGAGCATTACACACAACTGAAAGAGAAAGCAGACTTCAAATCTGTTGGCATAACAGTCTGGTTGTCTTTCACTATCGTTGGTGAATAACCGTTGTGGCATAAAAATTTGGTCAGTAAATCCACCAACCAGTTGAACTCCTACCCGTTGTTTGTTCTCTGTTCATCTTCGTGTTCGATAAATCGACCCAACACAAAGTTAGTCGATAACTTGAATGCGATGAAAACAGTATTGGTGTTTCCGTGGTTGTCCTATACGCATTGAGTTCTTTTTCCGAAGTGCTAATAACTTGTTTAGTGTCTCAAACCCTTCGTAACAATGTTATCACTTCTGTTATGACCCTGTCGCCACACCTTTTGAAAAAAAGACGGATGGGTTTCTCAGTGTGGGTCTCCGTTACCACGGTGCATTTTGTTGGGACATACCAAATTTCTAGTACTGACGTAGATTTTCGTCCTCAAAGTTATACTTTGTGGGTCGAACTCTTGATCTTTCGCATGGCACTTTGAAAATCTTTCACCACGTGAGATAACCTAGTGCGATCAAATCAGTTGCTTGTAAAAAAAGTGCCGGACGACGATTGTATCGACTGCATATAATCTTTTCATAGCATTAGCTCATTGAGCACAGCCCTTTTTGAGTTTGGTAGCTTGTATTTTAGAGTATTTAGCGGGGGATTGGTAGGTGAAATCTTGATTTGTAATTTCAAACTCTGGTCATGGCATCATACCTCAACTGATGGGAGCACGCTACATGGAAGCATAATGCTCTTTTCTACGACTGGGACCCAGCGGAGGCATAGACTTTTCACATTCACACGATAATAAACATCGCGCTACCTTATGAGCACCCGTCTTCTGTGTAACCTCTGTTGCAGTTGCTACAACCCAGTTCCACTTATGTCGGGTAATCGATTTCGTTGTGTTGTTTTCAAGGTTTCCATGGTCTTAGTTGGGACTGATTCCAAAGTGTAGATGTTGTAAACACTGCGTTGATCTAATGTTCATGTGTTCTAACATACGCACATGTTGATGACAGAATTGATTTTTTTCTCCAACCGACCTAGCATCCAACTTTCGTAGAAGTTGGGCGTACCACACCCATTAACTAGTTGTTCCGCACTGTTCTTGTGTACTGTTAGTTAGAATCTAACTACCATGTATGTTATTCGGTCACATGCACCATTACACTTGATTCGTACCATGTGTTTTAGCGCTGGCCGGTCGACTGAAATCTGTTCTACATATACCAGCTGTGCTTACGTGTGCCGAGGTAGACTGAAAAAGGCAGTTTGTGGTCTGCTATATATCTCGGTCTCCTTAAAATTCACAATGAGCCATTCATATTATTTGTTTTATCGAAGTGACATTCAGGTCGTGACGTTGTTAACGGAAGCAGTTCGAATAGTGCTTGATGTTGATTGTCGCTTGAAGATCTCTTGCGATTGAAACATGAGATAAATGAGACCAGACGTTGAACGTCTATCCAACAAATGTTGGTCAACTGGGTCCCTAACTTGCTTCCTGTTTATTCCATTTCTGACTGCTGTCAAACATTGGTTTCGTGTCATTAGCTTGAGTTGCCGCGTTGGTTTTTATGTTAGATTCAAGAGGGGATTTCATGTAGACTTCTGGTAATATCTGTATGGAGTTTTGGTCACTTCGCAACACATAAGTAAGCCTTGTTTGCATAGTTCCATGCTCATCTTCAAACAGCCTAACCTCGCTGGCATGCGAAGGAGTATCAACGGACTGATTGCAAGCATCGGTTTCCAAACGTGTTAGTGTATATCGTTTGCTTTTTCCTTGCTGGTTTGCGTCTGGTGGTTTTCGTGCCCATCAGATAACTAACGAGTATGTCTACGGAGATCGTCAGCTAGTATACACTACTTGTGTATTTATGCATGCATAGGTATGATCTCCGTGTTAGAGGGAGAGTCACTACATGACTGATCGGTTTAGTTTATCTCACGATATTGATTTACATGTATTAGAATTTCGGTAAAGGTCAGTCTGATAAATCAAACCAAATCTGATACCATTAGTATTTTTGTTGGAGCCAACACAGTTCTATGGATTGGGACTGCGGGCCCGGTGGTTTCGGTTGATTGACTTTCGGTTGTCGATTCAAACTTTAAAATGATCAGTCAGTTCTCAGTTTGATTTCTTTCGGTTAGACATTTTCCTATACAATCCAATCCATGTGGAACATTCGGGTAATTTTCTGTTTTGAGTTTTACATTGCTAGGATTCGAACAAGTGACGTGGTCTTGTTCATGCCGCTATTGTCATAATAAAGCTCCTGTTTACGGTACAAAACTGACTTGATTCGAACTTCACGATTTACAAGTTATTCGATTAGGCTCAGAACAGATTGTCTCGTTAAACGAGTAGACAAAAACCTCGAAGTGAACCGAGACAACGGCGAATTCATTGAATTCTATATTCTGTTTTTTTTTTAAACGTGATTTCCCGTTCCCTTCATAGGTTGTCTTTCCCCGTGGTCCGATTCAAGCCAAAGGCCTTCTGTTGTCTTGTGTTGAGGAGCCTGACCCATGCTTGTTTTTTGAACCGAAAATTCTCTATCGCCTGGCTCAAGAAGATGTCCCCGTTGGACATTACACCATCCCCCTGAGCAAAGCTGAGGTTTTACGAGAAGGTGAGGGATCATTTGGTTTCAGTTTGATTAATTACTGTCATTAGATTTGACAACGAACTTATCAAGACAGTCTTGATTGTCCTCCATATACATATCTATACGGCTAAGTGATTCTTTTACCAAAAGAACAGAAGTCCGTGGTAAAACTTGTTGACTCGGATATTTACTTGGTACCCCACATCATCACTTGTCTTCTCAAGGCTTATTTGTGGAACCCAAGACCAGTTCGAAAAACAGTGTGGCAGTCAGACAGTAGTTTGGCACCTAGGCTTGAAACACTTGACGTTGAAACTTGTCCCCATCGACTCAGCTCGCTTCATCTGTTGGAATCCAAGAGATCCGACTGGGGACACTGTAGAACATGAAGCCTCTGTGGGAAGTTTGTCATATCTTGATTGCACATTAATTTTCCTCTCTATCTGTTACTCGTTGAACGGCATTATGTGTATTCTTGCGTTGGACCGTTATATATATATATATATATATATATATATATATAAATA
>JTDE01021773.1:0-21425 GCA_014338405.1 Paragonimus skrjabini miyazakii | reverse complement strand
GGTGACGTGCAGTAGTCAATTGAGTACCTGTGTCCACAACATTTCTAGTTCTTCTGTTTGTCTTGTTATGCCCATTTTTTCTCTTTTCTATTTAAGATCATTTCGCGTCACTTTTACGGTGAGTGACGACTTGAGCCACAACATTTTCTAATCAGGTTCATAGCCGTGACCAATTAATGAACGTACGGTATAAGCGGGTACACAAAGAAGGCTGAGGTGCAGAGCTGTCAGTAGTGAGAGTCAAAAGCACAGCAGATCCAGATGACAAGGTCATGTAATAATAAGGTCAACTTATTGTTCACAACGTCATGAAGTACCTAGTAGGTCCCGGTTCATTGTAGTATGATGTGAAGTGATCTAATAATATTTAGACTAATGGAGATGGAAGCAGCCAGGAGCAAATGAGAATTGCACGTTGCATTCGCGGTATCCTCACCAACCTAGTCTCTGGCCTGAATTGTAAAAGAGCAAAACACATAATCGGACAAGACGGAGTGAGTAAATCATTCGTGAATTGCAGAAGACTGATAAAAATGAAACAATTAACGCCGAGACGATGCTACCTTAAATGACACACAACTCCTAATTGAGGGTTCATAGCTGGTTTCTGGATTAAAACAGTGTTGTGTTCTGTTGGCCCGAATACATTTAGTAAAATGAAAGTATGGCAACAAAACTTCAGTAATGGGTTATCACAATGATGGTGTTTGAAAAAAAGGGACAAAAATAATAGAGGAGTACGAAGCCGCTGTATCGAGGTAAAGACTACATTTGAAGGTCACTTACAAATAAAATATAGTCTGCTTTTTGGCTTTTCTTGGCGTTATCTGCAATGTTTCCCGCCTCAAATGCTTTAAATCGCTGGGCGACACGATCCACGACAACATGGTGCTCTGCTAATTGGGCTCCAGTAACACCACGTTCGGTGAGCTCTTTGATGAGTCGACGCGGTTCTATTCGAGGAGTCCGACTGACAAACACGTGTGCATCTTGTCGGGGTATGGGTGGTCGATCTTGGTCGATTCCCGTCCGTCGTCCACTCGCCGGTGGCTGGATAGGAGGAGTACAGGGACGAATCGATCCTGCTGAAGCACGATTACCGGAAACGACAACTTCCTGAGGATCTTTCAACCAGTTAGTACCTTGAAAAAAAGTAACACAACCAATTATAGGACAACCACTGAAACGAAGTACGTATCCAGGAAGTTAACCAGAATGATGGTACTGAGTAAAACACAAAGGATCGAGTACGTCTGATTGGCAGCAAAAACTAACCAACGATGATAAATTCAAAGCAGAATACCACAGGGTTATGAAAGCCAACAACCGAGGCAAGAAAGATAAGTAGGCGGTGACAGCCTAAGCTGTGCCAATCGAGCTCGCGTTTGTACACCATTAGGATAGCGCAAAAGAAAAACGATA
The DNA here is from genome assembly GCA_014338405.1 of Paragonimus skrjabini miyazakii. Classification (NCBI taxonomy): domain Eukaryota; kingdom Metazoa; phylum Platyhelminthes; class Trematoda; order Plagiorchiida; family Troglotrematidae; genus Paragonimus; species Paragonimus skrjabini miyazakii. The sequence continues at coordinate 20,003 of JTDE01021773.1, read as the reverse complement.
AAGATTAAAAGCCATTTCAAGTACGACAGGGTACACAACTACTCAGAACTAGCAGTCCTCCTGGAAGAATACAGACTCGAAAGAGTGTGACCATCACCTCAAATCGAGTTATGGACGAATGCACAGCTACGTTGAACGTATATAACAGACAAAATAAGGACATCTTGGAAATGGTTGACAGCTTACGTAGAAGAATGATATAAGGGAACCCCATTTTTCATCACAAAACACCTTTTCTCAAATGAAGACGACTTCTGCCAACTGGGACAAAAATCTGAGAACAATCTCGAGGCAGCCTTTAATATATTTTGCCTAGTGAACCTTCAACACACCGGACTCAGTAACCAATCGGTAACCTTGACTACCATTTTTAATAACCATCTTTCGACATTCTGAATCCAGAATATTTGCAATAGTTGTACCCAGTACACACCCGTGTGCTTTTTGTCCTGACGTTTACGTTTTCAGTTGGAATAAAGCAGTTTTTGTTACTTGTCTTCTGACTTGAAAGCGATCAGTGAGCGAGATGAGGCACATTATTCTTTTTGAACAAAGAGGTACCGTTTGCTTATCACAAGGTAGGAAATTCTAGGTCCAGCGAAACGCTATCTCTCGGCAGTTGAGCCAGCGCATTTTCCGACTTATGCTACAAGTGACTTCCACTCATTTCGAGTTGTCTCACTAATAAAACAAAAAAGCTACCCCCATTCACAGTGAACTGTTTAGTCGCATCATGTATCGGATATCGTGTCTAAACAGTTGAAGCTGTGGGAGACCTTCATACTAATTTGACAACCGATAAACCGACCAATAACGAGTATCTGTCACAGGTCGGTCACTTAATCGAACGATTTAGAAAGACGACTGTATACGTGTAAAAGTGTAACGTGCAGAAAACTGGAGGCACACGCCCATCAGCTCTGGAACGCGCGCGCTAAACTCACTTATTTATCTAACAATTTAAGTGATCGCGTATATGGGCCAACGTTCTTATACAGTTTCAACAACTGTGCCGTTCTTCTTACGAAATATTCGACGGCAAGCAGCGATAGTCACCTATTGTTACTCAGCAAGCCGGATGAATTTTCATGACTAGAATGTCATGCATTCCTGAATACGGAGGCAAATGTTCAATCCGATGAAAAAAGCCAACAGCATTTTGATCATAAGCGCTTCAGATTCGTAGGTCATAAGACTGTTGTGACTATGTGTACCAAATAGAATGAACTACTTTCAATATCCTAGTGTGTCTTGACCAGAGTGACTTTGAGTTGGCTAAACTGAGTAGCAATATAGGTTGGTTAGTTTCTCATCCTGAAGAGCTCCACACGTTTTCAGTGGGTCCTTGTTGTAGCCGGTAATGATCAACTGAATAGTTAGCTTAGTGATCAAGTACACTCGGTTAAAAGTCCTGTGTTTTGTGCTGAACATCGACCACTTATCAATGAAAAAATGGGCCTCAGAAAATTCAGAGGAGCGTACGTGCACGCGCTCTATGTTAAATAGGCGCACACACAAGAGAACATGCATACACTGGCAATCAAAAGAACAGCAATACAGCCTGTACAGCGGGCCAGATATTTTAAAAAAGACATGTGGTAACAGATCAGAATGAACAGGTATCGTATGATGTGCACGCGAAGTGAGGATCAATTTTGTCAATCAGTCGGCTTAAAACGATGCAAGCCACTTAGTGTTTCTACAAGGCAACCGAAATTCCCTGAAGATCGCAAGAGTACACAGTTAAAGCACACTAACCAAGACCAATAAATGCAAACACAATAACCATGGCTGTTGTGTGGTGATGGGAAACGGTTAATAACGGAAACCCTACCGGTAGGCACATGCGTGCACGGACAAAATAACTCCTTTTGATGCGATAACAGCTGTCGGAATATCAAAAAGACAAATCTTAGAACAAGTGCACTCGTTTTCTAGTCTTCTGACAAATATTGTGGAAGAGTCTAGATTAACAGTTTATTGAGTGTGTCGACGCTGACGTCTACGAATGTCTCTCGTGTAATTTAAAGTACCTTGATGCCAACGAGGCTCGGAAAACGAGATGAGATGATTGTTCATTTGAGTTATTTTTTCACTTCATTAAGTGACCTGTAAAAACCTGACGATATATATCGTTCTAAAAAATAGAGATGGTCTAAAGCTGATCGTTTTGAGCTAGCATTCTTGAAAATCCCATATCCAGCCTTCTAAACTTAAGTCCCAGATGGTGTTACGGTATAGCACGTCCCAGACTGCTAATCTTAGGCACACATTTAGTTCTACGTTGCAGGTACGTTAGACTCAAGGCAGTCCACTAATACTGATTTCAGAGTGTTTGCACACGTATCGGTACGGTAAGTTATGGAACTGTGCCTTGTGAAAAAACCAATTCGAATGATATGTTTGGGTGTTCAAAATGAACTGGCTATCCAAACTACTAGTTACATCTTCTTCTGGGATAATCTAAAACAAACTTTCATACAAAATCTCGAAAAAAAAAAACCATTGAAAAACTATTATTGAAAAGATTTATCCGATTATTTCTGAAGAAATTAGTAGGAAATGTAAGTATGCTTTCTGTTTTGATGCGCGCTATTTTTAATATCATGGAATAATGATAAACACCAATTTGGTGCCATTTATTAAAAAAATACAACTTTTGGAATTACGTGCACCGCGTTACTCGCCGGAAATGGTCGAATGGCTTGCCACTTCGGTTTGTCATGAAATATGCTTACAACTGTCTACTGAAGCTATGGCCCAAGAAGCCTGATAGGGCTGCGACAGCGCGTGATCAATCTTGACGTATGCTGGTAAGTTAGAAGCTTCAAGCAGAGAATAATAATAGAATAATAATAGCAGAGAATAATAATAATGAAACAAAATTACATCATGTACGATATAGACGAAGATGGACGGTAACAAAGTAGACGGGAATGCCAATACTTTTCAGTACTGGCTTCCTTGCATAACTAACCACATCACAAACCATATTGTGACAGCAGAGCGCTAGATATCTCGTTTAGTTGTCAGTCAACAGAGTAGCTAAATCAGCCTTGTTCATGCACAACACGAAATGTCTGCTCGCCTATGACGGTTGTCATCGGACCTCATGAGTAGCCCTGGTCTGCCACAGCAGCTGTTACTGCCTTGTTGATTGACGAACAAAACACCTCTGCCTCTGTACGCGCATATAGTGCTCCTGAAATTCACTGCACATGAGATGGTAAGTCACACACGAAGATTACTTGTTTTCAGGTTGGGGCGATGTGAATGGGTTTCTAACGTGTTCATCTTAAGACGTCGGTTAACAGAAGCCTTAAGACACACGTAAAGGATCGGGAAAACACTACAAAGCTGAAGCAAAAAACTTGACCTGATTCGGGGAGTGAGCGTTTTCGCCCCAGGTGTGTACGAAAAGTGGGAAAAAACGTTTATGGCTTTCTTAACACGGATGTAAAAGTTACCACAATGCGTGGGACCTTGTCTATTACCGACATGTCATACAAACAGCGATAAACTGCGAATTCAAAATTTTTCTCTATTTCAATGAAATGAAGCACACAACAGAAGTAAAAGGAAACGAAGAGTACAGACAACAGGAGTGAATAATTAATATGAAGGTGTCCACAGCGTTGATCATCAGCGGTTGTTCCACACTCACGTCACCTAATTCACTGACGTATGATCCTGGGTGACAAATCAAGACAGGAGTGAAAATAGCCACTAGTAAGTTAGATGATGCAGATCGCGTTCATTTCTGAGGCTTCGTGGTCCACCTAGCCTTTGAGTGGAGAAGTTTGGGATATGGCAGTTAACCACTTCTTGTGAGCGGAATGCCGATAGTATCTGGCTGAACTATCGATGTACTAAGGACAAACATTAAAGCGGAGCGATATAAACTACAATGAAATAGACTGTCCATCTACTCTCGCTGGAAACTCGATTGACAGTTCAGAAGCTGTAGACAACTTGATGTTAATTGTTTAAGTTTAGATAGAGGGTTTTTATGAATTGAGTCACACATGCTCTCCTTCTGCTTTTAAACTTTTATTTTGGCTGTATAGCAGGGAAAAATTGCAGCTGATCACAAACGTACTGCCACTGATGAGGACAACGTCCAGTGTTATACAAAATACACATGATCACAGTAAATGCACCGTAAAGGGGTCGGGAGCGCAACCAGTCGTATGAATTGCACAAACTCACCATCACGAGTAACCAACAGACCGTCAACCAAAGCCAAGAACGACCGACTTATCGGTGATGGGCTTTCTTCACAAGCACGTTTGGTATCAGAGCTTTCCACGGGTATTTTGGCAGACGGCCGTTTACCAACGGGCACGGATATGCAGCCTTCGTCCGTGGCGCCACCGATCCCAGTTGCAGGCTTCATTCTAGGGTCCGTTGGAGCTTTCGTCGCCGTTTTGGTGATCGCGACATCGTTCCGCGAATCAGACAAATGCACAGGACGTAAACGATTGACCAGTTGGGCTGAGAGGCGCACCGGTTGCATACGACGTGAATCAGACATTGGGATATGGAGTGTTTGTCCGCAGGCGACGAATTGCACAGCGCATGAGCTGGGTACCAGCCTCTCTGGCTAAGGCCATTGAGATTGGAGGTAGACAAAAAGTACGAATTAATTACACAAATTAATTTACGAGACAACAAAATAAAACAGAAACTGATAGAGGAAGTGAGTAAACCAACATCACCTCTCGGGAGTTGTGGAAGATCCATCAGATCATCATACACAATCAAGGTACGCTCAAGAATTCATTCCATCGGCACTATAAACAAGTGTATAGATTTATTAAAAGCCCACTTTCACGCAGTAGATTCAAATGTCAGAAACAGATGCATAGTTGAAAGAAACGACTTCTGAAAACGAAATCATCATGTATTGTGTGCCAATTCTACCAGTGTAGCCAGCATCAAACGAACAAGATGTTTTGGTCTTAAACTGGGAAACTGATAACGCTATACAGAACAAAGAATTCATCTTTCGAATTCACATCATGAATTGACCACCGGACTACCATGTTCAGGGCAAATCAGGTCGTACAAAAGGTGTATGACATAGAATGCCATGCATAAATTCGTAAAGCGCTCCATAACAAGAAAACCGAATGTAGCAAGATAGATATGCTAATCAGACTACAACCAAGATAAGCCGTTGAACCGTAACGACACCTATGCGGTACATTCACCCCACACATGCATAGTAGACAGAGAACAATTTTTTAAGCCTAAACAGTTTCACAAGACGGGATGTTATTCAAAAGCAGAGGCCGAGGGCCGGCATCCATCTCAAATGTGTGAATAGCTGCTGTCTGCCATTTTCATAGACCTTTCACATTAACGTAAGACATGCCTGAATCAAACAAAAAAATGATCAGATGATTGATCCGGTCACCAAAACCGTCAACGCGACTCAAAACAAATACAACGAACATGAAATACAGATTATAAAAGATCACAAAATTAACGAGTTAACGTTGAAGGGAGCAGTAGGAATCCGTGGCTTCGTCTCAGGAGATTTAACAAAAAATTCTGAAGTGAGCGATACAGTACAAGGTGATCGTGGCACGGGTGACGTATGGACTGTTATCCAATCAACTGGGGTGGATGAGAAACCTCTCCTTGATTACGCCACCGACGGTCGGAACAACAATAACTTACTGTGCACACGCAGTCTCAATACTTCTCAGACAAAAGGATCGAACAGCTAGACAAAGAAACATACAGCGCACCTACATAATTCGGACAGACGTTTAGAACATCTTTGAATAACTTGCTCAATTATTTAAAATAATTCCACAAAACAGCTTCGGAGTCAACTCAATCAACTGAGGCTGTAGACATTTTCGAAGGTATGACAATAGACTACAAAACAATACATCCATAAGAAGACCAGCAACATCAACAGTTACCGGACCACCTAAGTAATCAAATACCGAATACTGTATCAGAACGAAAACAGTTATCCATGGTAAATATAGATTGGAAGCATTGTTCAGTGTATTTAGCACGCAGTGTACGCGAATCAGACTTTAATCTAAAGCTGTGGAAAACATACAAAGTACGGTTGGCAGCTGCAAAACCAAACGAAATAGTGTCTAAATTCGTACGTATATGCGTGCGTGGTTCACACGTACCAAATGTGCAGAAAGCTCTGCCGGCAAACAGAGAGCCAAACGTGGGACACGACATCGCGACAACAGATGTGGCAACTCGTCCACACCAAGGCGGGCCTCCATTGGCAGCCAGAACACGGTGACAGTATCACTCAGTGAACACGTGGGGATACCGCTGGGTGAGAAGTTGATAGTAGCCCGAGGTAGATCCGTTGGCTGAATGTAGGGACTGAGTAAATGTTGTAGATATCGTACAGAGGATTCTCGAGATTCTACGGGTTGAGTTCTACAACAGACAATACCGAGAAGTTGACAAAGAACGAGAAGAACATCAGGTAACGATAAAACAAGGACAATACGGTAGTGTACATACCTGTGAATGTAGTCACCAGATTCAACCAAAATAATGGAGTGATGAGGTGGCGGGGAAGCTTGTGCAGTTCGATTGCTAGTTCGTAGTTCACCATATGCCAATGCTCGGATCAGGTGAACGACCGGTCCGAAACGCAGACTAGGGTGAGAAGCGAAAATGAGGCATGGTGAGCCCGGCCAAATTCCCCCGGTTAGTCCCGACTGACGCCAGCGAGTAATCGGTGCTGCTAAAGCGAGCATGGTGGTAGTGGAGTCGAGCGTGCTGGGGCCCGTGATTGTGGCGCCTGCTATTGCATTAGACGAGCTGACACCTGTCACTAGCATGTCACTTGCAAGTACGTTTGGCCCCAAAAGGAGTGGAGAAGCCGGAATAGCATTACTTAAGGCGGGTGAGCCGGCGCGCGCATGTGGGTCACCGAGGTCTTTGACACTGGGAGCTTCATGCAGTCGTTTCAAAGGAACTAGCTGACCAGAACGGATAAGCTGAATCAAATGATCAGGAAGCGGAGCAAGATAAGTCCTTGATACTATACTGGACGGAAAACGGTTGATACATTGGAGAACATGCTATCAATAAGTACAGGAAGAAACATACACACCGAAACTAGTTTCTCGCGTACTGTAGGGTCTACAAGACCATGAATTGTGCTTTACGACTTGCATTGTGTAGGTAAAGGCTACTGGTAGTCGGTTAGCCTTAGTTTAAATGCATCGTCTGAAATGGAGAACTCGAGAAAAGCCTGGAGTATGCAGGCAGCGTTCATAACTGATTTGAATTTGAAACAAACCTCTCATTTCATTATCGTACGTTTTTGACTCCTGAAGTAACTAAGTTGAATCGTAAGAACACAAATACAATGATGGAGCAAACACTGATGAAAAAGCAAGAAAATAACAAACACAAGCTAATAATGAATGAGACCGCAAACGATCGCCCAACTAGGAGTAGATGGGTGAGAACAAATAACAAAATGATGGATCTTTAGTGACGTCATCGTCATCATAGACAGCAATACATCAGTGGTTCACACTGATGCTTAACTGCCACTAGGACAAAATGAATCAGTAACACTAAGTTACTGTTTCACGATTGCATTTATCGGACAAGACACATATCTTATTATTTCTTGACACGTGCTCAAGTATCTTTCTGATTCAAACTGACTTCACTCTACTTTACTTACCGACAATGCGTGTGATAAGTTTACGCGTAAGTTCATCTTTAATCCGATTCACAATCTTCAAGAAATGTACCATAAATGTATATTTCACAGGAACATTAGACCAGTCTATAAGCTCTTGTGTCTACACACACTTCTGCTCACAGATTCTCAGTCTTTTCTAACTTATCAGTTGTTTTTGCAACGAACATAGAACGATTCATGATCTGAAAGAACGGTTATTCACCCGTTAATTTCACAACGGTTTCGTTGTGGACTGTTAATCAGAAAATTGCGAACTGATAATTTGTCAACTTTGTTAAACAATCTGTGATTCTTACCAACCAGCTGAAAAGCCCCTTATTTTGAGTAAAAAATGACTTATTGTCACAGTACACAAACTGGAAACAAGTGCATCCTGAAACGCTACAAAGTAAATTCGGAAAAATCAACTTCATAGCATATTGTGAGTACTCTCACAATGAGACTTCAGAATTGGGGTAATATCGCTGAAGATATAAGGTACTCCAAAGACATCACAGAGAAAGCGTACCGCTTGAAACGGAAAGGGTGCGTCAGCCGTGTACAAGAGCGCTTCCTTCTCCGGGTTTAGCCACTCGCCATAAGCGTTTGCATAGGCCAAGCTTACGTTAATCTGGGAAGACAAGGCGAAGACAGGGCAACGGGCAACGCGGCCGGCCAGTGATGAACCACCAACTGTGGGGTTGACAGCACGTTCAACGGTGGCGGAACTGTTGGTGGAGTCATGTTCGTCCGGGAACACGGAGCTCGTGGGATTCCACTGGTGACTGGTAGTCGAGTTTGTGGGGGCCACACTACCAACGGAGTCTGTCCTATCCGTTGGAAACAGTGGGAGGATGGAACCCTTGAAGTTCTCCTTGGCATACACAGCGGTTTCAATCAGATCAAACAACACACCACATGGGTTTGTAGGTACCAGGACATGTCCGCCACGTGCCAGGGTTTGAACTGCACAACAACCAAATAAAGAGGTGAACTAATAAAAACACAGTGGGACAGTTAAGTGAGCAGGGTACAAGCAAGTAAACACAAAATCCAAACTGGCCAGTATTTTTCCGTTTAGGTTTGAAAAGTATGAGACCACATGGCCCAAGTGTAGCTCAAAAGTTAGGATTTAGTGAGTACAAGTGATACGTAAGCCAAACTCTTGAAATAACGTAGAGAAAATGGAGACGTTAAGATATGAGGGTTGAAACAATTCGACACGAGTATCAGTTCAATCGAATGGGCACTTCAAGAAGTGTGAAAATTTCAATCTACACAGACATTTATCTGAGGAGCAGGCTATTTTAAAGTACGGCCGAAGATAAATGCAAAGCAATTTGATTCAGTTAGTCACGAAGATTTCGTAATACAAATTGCATTGGGATATAAGGTGGGAAAGGTGAATTGCATTATCTGACCGATGTGACGCTATCCCAAACCTGCCACCTAAACGAGATTCGGCCTCACCAAGACGGCCGACCTGAGCATTCATGTCTCCGGCCAGAACGACTATATCAGAGCCATGTGTCGACCGAAGGAGAGAGGCTAGATCCGAATAAAACGCGTCTTTGACGCCGACGTCACTACAGTCAGTAGGAGTGTAAGCAGACACAATGAATAACTTCCTGAAAGTCTTGCGTCTAGAGTTGGCCTTAACAGAACCTGCCAAGCGGACAGCATAAAGTCTACTGTTGACAGGAATCCAATCTATCATTGCGGCTGTCGTGCTAAGAACTATACCTACTCCAGTCTGACCTGTAACAACGACTGTATAGTCACCCGAAGTGTATAACCAGTATCGGGTAGACAATGCCGGTGCTGTTAGCTCCATACGCTGACTACTGTCCTGGATTCTAGTTTCCGAGATACAGCAGACATCGGCATGCAACGAGTCTAACGTTCGTGCAAGGGCGACACGTTGGCTAATCTGCTTTGAAGTGCAAACGTTGAAGGCACCTATATTAATTCGCATTCTAGGTCTAAGCAAGGGACGAGGGAGGCATGAAGCTGAATGGCAAGAGACAGAACTTACCGGCTCACTGTTACCACGGCTAGCTATATCTGTTGTGGGACCTGTGGAGCAATTATCAGAAATGGAGGTTAGGATGGGCATGAGAACGAAATTGGAGAGGACAGTGGGAGAGGGGTCAGTAGTAGCATGTTTTCGTCTATCCACTCTGCTGTATGCAGGGCATAGGGAGACCCGGTTTATACTGCGAGACGGCCGTTGTAATATGGAAGTACTTGTATTGTGACTATTCATGGTTGTGTGTAGGCTGAGATACTGCCAGGGCACCCAGACCTAGACAGAAGAACAATTAGTGTTCTCAACCAAAGCCTTTGGCTCAAAAGCCTATACCACAAGGCAGCGGGTGGGTGGCAGTGTATGAGAACTGGTACATTTTTCGGAAAAAAGATGCCAACCTTCTTCCAACCCTCAACCTGGAGGACCAGGAGACTGGTTTGTCAGACCTCTACCTATTGGCCTGCCTGGTATGAGTGATTCTGTCGGTGTGGTGGCCACACCGTCCAGTTTAGCCAAATAGGTCATCGAGATGAGCAAGCCGTTACACCACGTCATGATCCAGTCTCGTTGTGACGTTACTGTGAGCTAATGACTCAAACGTCTGACTCACCTGGTAGTGAGAGGCTGGCCTAGTCCGGAGGCATAAAGAATGAACCGTTGATGTGTAATTTTCATAACTGTTGTGCGCAGTTGATGAGTTAAAAGTTATATCAGGCTTCCGAGAAATAGGTGTTTTTTTGAGAACATTGCATAATACACGGGCAGTCATAGTCATTCGTTGGGCGACCAAGGTATATTTTGAGTAAAGGTATCTTTTCTGGGACGTCGATGTGAGTTTGGGTAGCCTGAGAGTGTTCACTCCTGGGCAAGTGATTCACAATTTGGCAAACAGGGAAATATCAAGAGGGTTAAAAGTATGAAACCTGAAAGACAATTAGTCTGCCGTTTCAGAAGTTTGGATGAACTTGTGAGTTGGGCGCGTTGCAAATCCAACACAATATGTGTAGAAAAATGACTTTCTAATAAAAGGCAGTTAAACACATAGAAGATTCAAACGAGAGGGGAGTGTATAAGAAAACACTAACATACCCACAATATGACGAAATTCGCTGACGGCCTTTTCCAACTGAGCGCTGCTCAACATGTTCACCGTTCCAATGATCAGCACATCAGTATCATCAAACACGGAACTGTCGAACGGCTACAAATGGAGAAACGCGGACAGGATAAAAGACCAACAGTTGTTAAACAGTGTACATGTTACGTCCAACAGTGATTAGACAAACGAAGCCATTTAGTTAATATGAGAAGTTAATTTCTGGTTCTATTCATGAAGGTGGGGAACAGAAGAACACAAGCTAATACATGCATCACAGAAATTATGGGCGAGAGCCACGAAAAGGAGTATACATTGACAGCAAGGATTATTCTACGTCCATACCGAGTCAGGAAGCAGCATGGATGTCGACGACATAGTAAATGAAGGTGAGGAAGGTTGAACAATCTCAAATGACAGCACCATCTTTAAGATCTTGACTCTAAAAGTACAAACCCTAGAACAGACAGAGAATGCAGGTTATATAGCAATGGGTGAATGAAACACAAATCATCGGCTGCAGAAAACAGTTGCGTTGAATAAACGATTCACCCGGAGAGAACTGCAACAACGGGGATAAAGCGCACTGCCGAGAGAACGTGAATAATTGTATCCGCTCATGTCACGGAGATTCATAAGAAACCCGACTGTATCGAGAAAGCATGTACAAAGTAACATAGATAGGACACTGGTCGACGCACTTTGTGGAATCTAAAGAGAATGCTCCATTTGGCAGTTAACCAAAATAAAATTAGGCCTTTAATTTTGAGTTAAGCAACCTGTAACAACCGAACCTAAGCACCGTCAATGATAGTAATCGATATTGAAGTTTAAAAACCCCTGCAGTCGTGCTTTTGAGGTGAGAAAATTCGCTATCCCGATTTGTAAACCCCACTTTTACTTGTGAACCTGACATCCCGTAATGATACCCGATTTCACCTCATTTCGTTCCATTTGTGGTGTAAGCAACTTACTAGGCCACGTTCAAGTCATCGTAGAAAGTAGAACATACGTCGATCGTGGAGAAGGATATGTACAAGCAGAAATGACTCTTTAATACTGATTGAAACTGCAACTCCTTGCATGCGAAACCACTGCAGTACGCACAGCAAGTCTTCTTGTCGAATCAGAACTCAGACATTGTCATCCAGCGACAGCCGTTGACATTTCGCCGCACTGTCAAGAACCACTCGAATTGTCCTGACCTCTTTGAATTTAACGTTGAATGGCGGGAACAGTTGGGCTCAAAATTAATCACGGAGTCCAGATCTGACATCAGTTTTGCACTCAGGAGGTCATCATAGAAAGAGCATTCCCAACTAGGTGGGAACAGGTTTACTAAGTGGAATCAAACCATCAACAAGTGGCCTTCATGTACAGAAGGGTTGTCCAAACGAACCGGTCAAAATTCGTTTCGAACGACGATAGACATTCACGTTGGTAGCATTACAGACAGCTTCGCCGACTTCCTCTCTTCTATCAGCGACAACAACGTGACAAGACAAACGTCAACCACTGTTTGCTGCCTTGACTACAATGTAGCTCTCGAACTGTTTACGAACTTCCAGTGTTGTGCAATGAAGGGTATAAGCGAACATATGTTCGCGATAACTCATCTACAGGCAGGTCTATTATACAGAGAGGTAGAAATAGATTAAGATGTCGATCAGGCTTATCACAAGAAAACTTGATTATTAGTCAGTCAATCGGTGATGGCTTGATTTATCCGTTAAGCCAGACGCGTCCATTAGTTGGAAACAGCAGATCAATCATTGATCCGGTCGATTTGAGGCCAAAGTAGGCACAATGTCTGGGCAAACCACTGTGAATGAAATGATATTGGGTCAATCGGCCTTACCTCGATAGTCTCAGCACCGCAGTGTTGCCAGTTGAACGGCTCCTGATGAAATAACTGGCAATTGGCGGACCATCCGAAAGGCTTGACCACTGTTTGACTGATGCTCACTTATGACCAGTTGACTGAAAGGGGAACTGCTGACCGATCATGTTTCACCGTGTCCCAACCATTATGGGTTGTGTTGCCCGACCCATTTCGAAAGCTGATGGATGCTCAACCGATATAACCTGCTCAACCAAACAGGTTAAACAGCAGAAATACATAAATGAGACAGGAATCAACAGTTTGCCTTTATCATAGAACCGGAGATGTGGCGGACTGGACACGAAGTTCAGCTGTGTTATGGGTTCTGCCAAATGCTTGGTCCTGTCTACTTGCTGGCCATTCAGCAGCATTGTCACCTTTGAGAAAAACTCGAATAAATCTCATTTCACTTGTCGCATTTCAGGTTCAAGTACCGCTCTAACCATACTGCTAGCAGTAATTCGTTCTGGATATCGACCGGAATGGAGAATACTCTCTAGGAATGGAGCACTATCTTCTGACGTATCTACTGAACAAAGTTTGCACACTCTGACAGCCAGGTCATGCACGCGATCTCTCAATTGTTTAAAAGGCACAAAGGTTCATGTACTGGCCCATATAGGTTTTCTTTTGATGTGCATTGCGTTGAACAGTGCAGTCTATTGGTCGGCATAAATGAACATCTAAGAAAGAAGTTTCACTTGTACTTTCCCCCTCCAGCATGAACTTAGTAATATTGTGTGTTGAACACTGTGCAGACAGTAGTGGCAGACCTACGTATCGCTGCTAATAAATGGATTGCCGCACGTTGGTCTGAGACAATACGCTGATATTTCCCCATAAATAAAGCGATTGTTAGAAGTCCGAACAGGATACTATCGCCAGGTCGAGCGTCTGTCAACACAATACATCATTAAGCAGCATGTCCTCCGCACACTCAACACCAGTTAGTGTACCACCTGGTAGAAGCTCCATTCCAAAATCCTGGGAACCATCGAGTGTTTCTCCCAGAATGTCACTCATTACGTAGTTGAAAGAAAAAGGGTTGATCGGACACTACTAACGAATGCCACTTGAAGTAAAAACGCTCGAGATAGCTGTCTATAAATGAGCAATCTGCACTCAGAGCGAGCAAATAAAAGATTCAATAAAATTACACACTTCATTGAGACTTCTCTGTGATAGAGACGTCACATAACCGAATCGACAACAGTCCTTAGGTACAAAATTATCACAACTGTTAGCTGAGTGCTGACGCTAAACTATACGCCATAAAGTGAAAATACGACCGATACACCTGTGACCAAGAAGGAACCCTGTCAGTTCTTTCATTTTGGTTCGCTCTGTTTAATTAGGCCATTGAGTTATAGACATTACACGATGTTCTGGTACCTTTTTCAAAATGGGAATGACTAGTAGTAAGCGCCACCCTTTCCGCCACCCTTTCCGTCCGCCGTAAGAAACAGAAAAGTGCGGTCAGTTTGAACAACCTTAGATACCATCATGACTCTCGAGCATGCAGTTGAGAGCCTGGAATCAATCCACACATATCCAGGTACCTAGACAAAACGAAGATCAGGAAGCCACGTCACTCCTCTACTTGCACGCAAACTCGGTGTTACGCTTTGCCACCCCATCCATGTTGCAGTTAGAGACAGCTCGCATACCAAATTCATTTAACCAACAATCGTCTTTTTTGTCAATGTACCCAGAGTATTCATAAAAGTCAAGGTTGCAAACAGCTGTTTTCGGTAATTCTCATCAGGCATATACAATTACAAGCGATTAATTAGACTTATATATAAAACAGGAATATGGTTATACGTAACATTAATAGCAATTGTGGATGACTGTTTACCCGGGTGGTGGCGGGTTTGTTTGTGTCGTCTTTTTCCTAATTTTTGTCAACATCACAGCAGTCTGGATTTTAGAACCTCTTTTACTACGAGCAGACCTTCGGGTAACATGCAGGCCAAAGTTGGATAAAACACCCGAGGATTCGTTGACTTGTCTCACGTCCTTCGGTTTCTTGTCGATGAAGAATCGTTCCAATTTTTTCAACGTCCAATAAAATTAACGATCTAATTAACAAATTCAGTACTACAAAGATCAAAATCTGAATGTCGCAATACTTGATTTGAAACTTGGTGCATAAATGAAACCTATTTAAGAACGGCGCACTGGCAGTATGGATCCGTCCGAGCCATGAAGTGCACTGCAGCTGCTGAACAGTCGAGACAAAGTTGTTGGCCTCCACTGTTCTGAGTACAGTACACCAAATCGTTTCGCCACGACTACAAGTGAACAATGATCCGATCGCCCAGTTAACATGTCAAGATATGTGTTAACGCGACAACCAGAAGTTCTCAGTTTGATTTAGTTTTTGCCAAACAGACTTCGGATTTAAATTAACAAAACTCTTCAAATAACGATTTTCACACTGATTATTGGGTGGAAATCTTGGGTGGTATAAGGTGAACACTACTTGCTTATATCTAACCATATCTTACACAAGTGTGTAGATAATTTGGCTGAAACACTTTGAAAAAGGAAGTATTAGACTACTTTAATTTCAGTTTTGTTGGAGATGAAAATGGCATAATAATAATAATGACAATAACAATATTTTGAGTCACGGACTAACAAGGAACATAGTACACTTACCAACACATGAGAGTACAACAAAGAGGTGTGCGATATGTAGACGACCTGTGAACAGAAAGAGAACAGACCTTGTGAGAAATGAGACGAGGAATGCGGCACAAAAAGGGATTCAGGTCAGAGACTGACGTAAGTCAGAAGTACATACATGAAGTTATTTCATTAACAGCTTACGATAATGAAAGGGTGAACGCAACAAGATTTAGAACACAACATTAACTAGACTATATTCGCAATAAATAGACCGTAGATAAGACTCCATACAAAATAACACGCCAGTGCTGTTTGAGGTTAAACCCCTCAAAACAATACTCCTTTTCGAACCATATATGGTTCATAAATGGACACATCAACGAGAAATAAACAGGAGGGAAGCGATCTGAATTAGTGATGTTAAAAGGACAAGTGATAAGTCAACAGTTCCTATCACTTTCTGTTTAGTTCCCGCCTGAGGCTTGTTGTTCGTAGTTGAGTGACAGTTAAACATCAGCGCAAATCATCGACGCATATAACCTGCATGTTTTACGTATGCGACTGATGAGAGTAAACGAACTGTCAACATATCCCAACCTGTCTTCTTTCTGCAGTGATGAAGATGTTGAAAGGAACTCAATGTTTCAAGATGCACTGTATTTTTGTTGATGAACTATTCTTCCAGAAACGCACGATCTGTTGACCTTTCTTCAGCATTGGTAGTGTATTAGATTTTGAAGGGTTTGTCTGGCGTCTAAGTCAAAATTTAAATTCGTTTGGAATCCTGATCCCAGAAATAAATGAACCAACACCAACTCCTGTGTTTAAAATGCTTTCCACTGCTCACGTTTACTTTCTGTTTACGCCTGTCTCACACTCCTGGCATCTGTTAGTCACGGTTTATTGCCAGACAGTCCCTCAATTTTGTTTCTGCTAAATAAATAACATATTCATTTTGGCCCACCACCTGCTTAAGCAATACTGACCAGCTACGTTAAACAGGACATTCACAAGTCACCTAATCTTCGGATTCCCACTGAATACGGAGTGGGGTGGACCTACAAATGGCGCGGCACAAACTACTTGTGTGATTTAATTTCGGTCACATTGACAGGTTAATCTGGAAATGAAAACCACCATTAACAAATATGAGTCACAGCAGGCAGGTTGCTCGTTCGAAACCAGCCCAGCTGAAACCTCTGTCCAATGAACACTGTCAAAAAGAACGTTGACTTGAGAGCAAAATAATAGTAAGCATTCCACTTTTACTCCGTCAGGTGTCTGTTGTACGTGGTCATTTAGGTCACTTGTATGGAGCCGGATATTGTCAGATTGTGCAAAAGTACATAACAGTTGTGGCAGCCAAGGGCCGGACCAGCAACATGTATGAGTGGTACTCAAAGCCACTGAGTAACAACCAGCAATGAAAATAAATGAACTAAAGTAACAAAAGACAGCGTGGTTGGCCGTCATTTCAGGATCGCTAAAAGAGTCGACGCAACCTTCGTATGTGTAGTGGTTATCAGGCCTGAATAACTGAACTAAACAACGTATCCGAAACAGACTGTGCCAGACGAACGACGATGGCCGAGTCAACAGCAGATCGCCACGGGGTTTCGGCACTCACTTTTTCTGTTGGTGTAGTCAAGGCCCAATTGCAACTGCCAATTCCAAACCCGGCACTCGAACTGCTGATAGTCAAGAGGCCAAAAATATCCTAAATAAATGAAACAAAGTGACGATTTTGAAAATATGCGTTTACTACTCAAAAATGTTAGGACGATCATAGAACGTTTTTGATGAATTTAACCACGTAGAAAGAAGTTGGAGAGACCAGAAACTGCAGTAAATTTCCGCGGAAAAAAACGAGTCACAGCAAGTAGGCAGAAACGGGTTTGTTGGTATGCATAAACAAGATCACGTATGTGTGAATGCAAGATGATCGGATTTTACCACATAACCTGAAACAATATAAAGTGAGTGTGCAAAACGATCGGATATGCACTCAGTCACCGTTACCACTTACACCAATCTAACTAGCGTGGGTTTCACACCACCAGACCACAAGCGTAAATGTAATTTAATTGTTGGGGGAACCCAAATTCCTACCTGGGCCTCCAGTCCGGACTAAACAAGGAAGACTGCAACCGTTGACGGACATGCAAAAGATCAATAAGTGGAAACGAGCCGAGGTGAACCTTCAACTGGAACAGTCTCCATTTATCGCCAACTGTCACACAAATCAGATGTATAAATTATCTCCTTTCTCTGTGACAATTCATTAACTGTAATGTCTGCACTACAGTTGGCTACCTGATTTAGAGTGTTCATCTCATAAAATGCAGTGTAACGTGAACAAATTCGTGGTCCGATGGAAATGTGACTGCCAAGCCATTAGTCTAATAGTGAACAGGAAGCGCTTACTACACTCAAGACAGAGTGATTATCTAAAAAAGTAGACGCCATAACAGTAACCATGGACGGAGAACAGTGAAAGTTAAAATATTCACGGGTTGTAGCAGCAATGTTGCGCAAAAACTAGATGGCGATCGGGCAAAATGTATTCGCCCGATGTCGTCTTTTTTTGATGAAGAGGCGCTAGCCGGTGGCTCCCGGATACATTCAGCGGCCAGTTAGTGTCCTGCCGGCTTCGATCATGTGACCGTATTCAAAGCCTGAATTCATACTCACCTTTATGGAGGATAAATTCATACACCTTGTCGTAGTACCTATACTATTGGAAATTCTATATGCGAGCAACTGTCAAGATGTTAGAATAAAAAGAGAAAATCGGTTAGTACTACCAGGATTGTCAATGGGAATATTTTACCGACAATCTCTACCCGCAAAGTTGTAATAAAAAACAGACAAATCATGACGTATTGCCAAATTGGGAGTGAGCATCATTAAACCTGATAAGTGAATTGGATTCCGAATCACTTCAGAAACGATTTTGGAGGGTTAGACATTACGCGTGAAGACAAAGAGAAATCCGTATGCATTATAACAGCGAAGGTAACCAAAAGAGACAGATGAGTGACATTGTTGGGATAATGCCACAATTAACCCAAAAATGTTGTCTTTTTATTCTTATTACTGTATGAGCCTCCGCTTGAACATTATAAATACGGTGGAGTTTTCCAGCGTATTTGGAACACGTTTGGCTGCGATCAAATATACTCTTGGCTGAAGGTTCCCTGTCTTCCTGTCTTCTTCATTTGCGGTAGTGCGTGCGTCGTCGTAAATGCCGTGATACTGTGATTCGTTAGTACAACCGTCGTAGCTGAGCCGGGTTATAGTGAACGCCGGGCGTTATTACTTTTTCATCAATTGTCAACCCACGCGGTTCATAACAGACATGATTTCAAAGAGCTAAACCCCTAGTTTGACAATAAACAGTCGGAGTGGAAAGCTATATAAACGGTGTGGAAAACAGAAAAATCAGATAAAAGAGAGCAGAATGGAGCGCTTGTACAGATGAGTACGCAATCTGGTACACGCAGTTGCAATTGTCATAATAAACCTACCGCACGAATACACAGTATAAACTGATGCCTAGCAATACTATTTTTTGGAGGTATGACCATATACTCTGTCGAGGGGTTATATAAAGCTCAACCTAAATGTGTAGTGACATGAACACCACCTTCAATACTAGTAGCAGGTCCGGAATACTGCTACATCTTGGATAAACCGATATAGAACAGCAAATATTGTGCACTTTTAAATAGCTATATTGAGTAGGACCCAGCGAAAATGATTCCTAATGAGCATACCACGATAATAACATCCTTACGGGATCGTATGGAATCAGGCGTCGGCCTTATTTCGCTACAACCTCGGTTCCGGAACAGGTGACTCTTACAAATTACCTTACGTTGCACTGACAACAAAATACTATGAAAAGTGAAGTGTGTTTGACACGAAATAATCATTATCGCTAAGAATGTTGCCCACCGAAGGAATGAGGAACGCACCACGGGTTCGTGATAGGCCACCATCTGAATTCGATCCAGCGTACTGATGATCGCTTGTCGTGTGTAGAACTGTCGCCACACTCTAGTATGTCCTTGGAATAGTTCATCCGGGATATCGCTGGAAGATTTCCTGCCGAACGCCGATATGAGGGGGAAAAATGCATACATGTACTCAGTGAGAATAAACGTTGCATAAGTTCATAACCATTTGCGTACAAGCGTTGACTGAAACGGTTAATGCCATTAGTGATCACGTAGGGTGAAGCGTCAAAACAGATGTCCAACCCGGGACAAGGGCAGCACATGAGCACAAAAACGGTATAACAACGTGCTATACGAGGGGGAGTCAAAATGTAATGCCAGTGTTTTTAATTCTGATGAAGTTTTTCATAAAATTACCTGAATTTTTTTCCAGTTATAAATGATTATATCATTTACGTTATGTAACAGTTTGTTTCTTACTTTTCATGTTTTTAGACTCACAAGGAAAATTCAAAATGGCTGCCCCCGTAGAGCTGCGTCAAAAACAAAGAGCAGTGATTGAATTCCTTGTTGCTGAGGTGGAAACTCCCATGAACATTCACAGACGATTAACAAATGTGTTTGAGGACAATACTGTAGACTGTAGCAATGTATGCAGGTGGGTTCGTCGTTTGAAGGATGAAAAGGTGGGAACTATGAGCGTATCC
>JTDE01021772.1:27142-42823 GCA_014338405.1 Paragonimus skrjabini miyazakii | reverse complement strand
TATGCCCTTTCGGCGTCAAACTTGTTTCCTTCCAAGGTCTAGAAGCCTTACTTACAGTTGCTTTTTGTGACGTCTGGACAGTCTCATTGGCTTTTTGGAGCCTTTGGGCGTATCAACGTCGACGTAAGTGGTGTTGAGAGCACAAGTGGGCCACCTCCCAGTGAGGGGCCTACGGGCTGTTTGCAGTAGGCCATAGGCATGCGCACGCCATTTCTCGAGGTTCCGATTTGTTTAGTCACTGTCTTTGCAGGCGCAGAGTTCCGAGGTTGGTTGGTGGTTTGGTTTGGGGACCGGGTACTGGAATTCGTGCTGTGTGAAGCACTTATTACGGATTCCGATCTGTCTGAAGGACTAAGCCACTTTCTCCCTCTGGTCTTGCATTCCACACAGACCCAGCACAGGTCAGAATATTTGTCGTGCAGTTTATACAGTTCTGTGCTTATGCATGCACACGACTGACGACACCATCCATCGCATGTGTCACATTGAATTCCGGCCACTACCTTTTTGCCACACTGCTTGTTGAGGCAAGGATAAGAGACTCGGGGCATAATTGTCTGCCGTGGATAACTTAATTTGACCAGTAAATGAAAATCAACTAGCAACCAACTGAAATTCGCGTTTAAGATGCTCACTCACTTTAGTAACCAAATGCAAGACACTTACAGGCAAATGATAGCAAAACAGAAGGAGCAACTTATCTTCAAATTCGAGTCCCGCGCTTCGCAACAGTCCGATACCTAAGCTATGCACTATGTCCCGTTGTACTTGAACGGGGTTCGTTTTCGTGATTTTGCATTTCTTTTCAAAACCATGAACTCATTTCCCAATAATTATGTGTATTAGTGTTGTTAAGAAGCCTCTTAGGGGCCGTTGCGAAGAACGTAGGATTTGAAATAGGTATTCATTTCTAACTGTCTTCAGAACTGCATGTGGTCCCTGATTAAGAGCATGGATTACACACCAAACCCTGTTGTCGATCGTACAACTTAGCTATGCAACATGTTGGCTGTAAACAATTGTATATAGTCCGCTGGTCGTAGCCTGTATGATTATTGCATTTTACAGAACATTAAGTTATTTATCTGTCTACGGCTTCAAATGAGTGTGCACCGACCACGACGGTAATTACATTTGCATTGCTATTGCGCATTGTATTCGCTTATTTTCAGCTATATTTCACTGCTGTGATTACGCTTTTTCTACAAAAAAACGCAGGTGCTTTTTTAACAATCCTGCGTAAATCTCGCATCGGAGGGGTCTCTTAGGGGTTGCCATGATGAAAGTAATGTGCGAAATAGGGATTGATTTGTAACCGTTCCAAGTAGTACATTTGATCTCTGGGTGAGCAATAAGTGTCCAGTGAACGCTACTGCAAGCCATGTGACTCAGGCCTGCACCCCTCTGAAAAGCAATCAGGGAGAACTGGTGTGGCACGGCCATGGAATATCACAATGTCATCAAAGGGATGACGACATTTCGGAGAGGGGAAGAGCAAAGATCGCTTATCTTGGTGATCACTTCGGTTAGGAAAAGGCGATTTTAATCTGGTGTTAACGTTGATAACGTCTGATGGTAACATTCCAGTGAGCCACTACCCTGTAGGGGAATATATTTTGTCTATCGAATAAACGGGGCTGTAAGTTGTACTTCTCGTAGGCTGTTTTGATCCCTACTAGTGAAAACCATCTGTGTGAGACATTCAAGAAAAAATAAGTAGGAAATAGACCTCCTCGATGTCTTCGGTACTCGAGTGAATAAAGACCAAGAGTTTCCAGTCAGTGCACGTATACACTATTTTGGGGGCCTAATGCTCTTTTCGTGACACTCCGCTAAATACGTTCCAACACGCATTCTTTTTTAGTCCTGTGATTGCTACTGAGGTGGTGTATTCAAGCGGAAGTCGGACGTAGACCTCCAGTCGAGTTTAGAAGGCCTCCTTGTATATACGAGGGAATGTCTGTTCTACCATGCTCATCACAGCGCAGCCCTTATCTGTCTTTCCATGGCGATAAGAGAAAGGCAGGTTACTTGACACCGAAAGTCCTGGATCGTTATTAAGGACTATTTTGTGCACCACTGCAGCACTTTTAACAAAATGTGTTGCGAACGCGTTTTCAGAATTTCCACCGGAAGACATATACGCACTTATTGTCGTTAATGGTCAGACAACTTTTGTGACTGTTGCTTGACTTGAAGAATGTTGAAATCGTAAAAGGTCCGAATTTCACGGTCATTCACATGTAACAGGAAATCTCAGGGGATTATTTTTAGAAGGCCATTGATGTGACTTAGAAGTAACAACCGCCCAAGGAACGAACCTGGAGACGCTTCCCGTCTGGTATGGGCGCAAAAGAGGAGAGTGTGGAACCAACTGTTTGTTCTCTTTTGTGGGACAATACCTTTTCTTATGTTGTCGCTGCAGCTACGATTCGGCTACGGTTACATGCCGTGCCGAATGTTGTATTAAGTTAGCTAGCCACCAGTATGTTTCGAGTGAGTAAGATATGATAACTAGTTGTCGAAACCTTGATTACTCCACAACCTGAACTGTTGATATAGATATCAAGAGCTTTTTTAATGAAGATGCTGAACGTAGCGGAGAAGGCGGCTTTGTCTCATCGACTAACCACCCTTACCGTGATATTGTTAACATCGCTGACCTTTGTGATTGTGTAACTAAAGCAATCTAACCATTACTACGTAGTGTGCGTCGTCGGAACAACAATGGACTGTCTTGTTTTTAGCGTAACCCGTCGCCTTTTGTATCAAGATGGTGTCTTTCCTACGACAGTTTCGAGCATACCGGGTTGATTTTTGGCAGTTTTATTTGATTTACTGTTAATTATTAGCCGTTCACTTCACTGATTACGCCTCTACTCCCTCTCACTGCAAATTTCCTCGCTATTACAATCGCGTCATATCTACTCACTGTGGTTCATAAACGTACTAAAGCTTCGACCGCCAAGCAGTGATCCACCCACCTGAAACATAATATTTCGCCGCCGCCTCCGTTTTCCGCCTAAGATAATGGGCACTTCGAGCAAACCGCTGGGGCATTGACTCCAGAAGATTGACCTCAGTATAAGGTAAAACGTGTGCCGCCTTGTACTAATCCACATCGAAATTGAGGTTAACGATGTACCTCTGCACAAAACTCGGGCTTAATCTAATCGCCAGCAAAAACAAACTCGGCCGACTGGGAAATCTACTAATTTGTAAGCTCCTTTTGCGCTGGGAACTACTTTCAAACCTCCAGCTTCCCCGCACCGTTGGTCCAGTACGTCCTTCTGTTAATGATCTATCAGCGTAGTGAATACGCTTGTTCATAATAAATCTGCAAAAGTGAGTTTTTGGACGGAGTATTCCGAACAACAGTCTGATTCATCTTGTGCTTTTACCGAATTACCATAACATATTTGTAAAGCTCTGTCTTGATCTGTAAACATAAGGCTAAAATCCGCCGTTGCTTCCAGACTGTTGTGCACACTACGGCCATTGTCTTAGATGACTTCGTACAGATACTCTTCAGTTGAGGTAGTGAGACATTACTCAAGGCTTCAACCCTGCTATTTAACTAAGTGTGAACTACTGAAGATGTTCCTCTGTTCTGATCAATAGTAGTTCCTGTCTTTGAGAAGAAGACCAACCAATCCACTTACCAGAAACCAGTAGATCTTGTGGAACTCGTTTTGCATTTGGTTTTCCTCCAGTCCTAACTGTGGTTCCGACCCTTGTTGTACCACATCGATTCATTACGGTTTGGAAGGTAGACATCAAGGAGGTCCAAGAGGACTTTCCTTTAGGAGTAAAGGAATAGGCAAGTTTGTCGCGCTTCTCCATATTCCGCGGCAGCACCTTTCGTACGGCCGACCGATAGTCGCAGTTCTTCTGATTACAGTCATGCGTTTGACTCGGTATATCAACGTACACTTGAAGTTTTCCAAACGCAGGAGCATACTGAGCTCTTATGCGAACATACCACCTCCACTTTACTCACATATTTAAGCTCAGTTTGGAATTTTCGGAGAATTTATTGCAGCATATAATGTAGTACGTACCTCCGTTGTTCATCTCCGACACTGCTATTTTTGTCGTTGTCGAACTGTTTGCGATAGTTACTAAGTATCGATATTAACCTCCTACTTCGTAGATAGCCGGCTGGTCTTGTTTATGTTGACGACTAGAATATATTCATTAGCACTTTCCAATAACAGTAAACAAAGTCCATTACCTTGCTAAGTGCTTCGATGCGCGCTTCACAGCCCCAGAATGTGATAGTGCTTCTCAGATCATTATGGTTACGCTAACGTTCTCTTTGGTAATAAAGTTGGGAGATTTGCCAGTTTCCTTTATTTAGGAAGTTGCATCAACGGTGGCCTTATAAGAAACGGAGTAGGAGCGTTTATATCAAATACTAGGACGGTTTTCACATATTTGTCAATACTTGTTTTAAAGGGTCATGTCTTTGAACTTTGGATAGATCGTGCGGAAGACAGCCGCGAGAGGAACGCTCGACAAGCTCTACGAAAGGCAGCTGATCAGATTGGAGGACGTAAGCCGCTTTCAAACATTCGACTGTCGACCGCATTTGCCGATTGGCATTCGCGAGTAATTAATGCTGAGTGTATCATCTTAATTGTCATCCAAGACAGTTACACATCAGCAGTTCGCGCTGACGCTTAACTGCCATATACTGATCAAGAAAAGCGCAAGCCTTAGCCAAAAAAAGGAGAGGCGACGTAATCACTAAAAGTAACTGGCTTCGTGCCCAAAACGTCCATCAAAGTGTCTACAATCTGCAAACAAACAGCCGAGCGGTAAGTGTAAGTTGTCGTCAACAAGACAGCTTCCTTACGACCTTCACTGTCCTCCTTCACTACGTGCAGTTACTTCACAGACATGGTCATAACGATACTAGATCTTGACGCGATGTGACGGCTTGCGCATCTTGATAACCTGTTGTATCAAGCTGGACGGTGTGATAATCACACCGACAGTCACCAACATCATCATCATAGCAGCCATGAGCCTGACCAAAAGGTACTGTGGCTCGGGCTGTCGTTCACCTCAACGGTGACGTGAAATATCCTGGAAAAAAACGCTACTACAAAGGTTGAAAATTAAGAAAAGAAGTCTAAGCGGAAGAACTAGAAGTGGTATGGATGCAGAGACGCCACTGACTGCGACACACCGCAATCTCGGATAGCGTCTCTAACGAGCGGTTTGAGTGATCATGAGGACCCCATCCAGGCAGTCAGGGTCTTCATATTTCGTGACTACGTTGTTGCTTGACCACCATGTGGTTTCACCCAACTTTTACTGGTCTCAGTATATAATGCGCGGTACGGTAAACGCTCAGCTGGCATATGTAGTATGTGACCTAACCACCGCAGGCTGTGCAACGTGAGTGGTTGACCAATTGAGCGTTTCGGAATACGTGCCGGCGAACGGACGTGTAGCTCACATTATCAGTCCATTTGATGTGGGCTATTTAGCGGAGACAACTGGGCAACCTGTTGACCAAGGCTTCCCGGTAGGCGCCCATCGCACTCTACTCGCTAGAATGCCAGTTAAGTATTTTGCTTTTAAGAGTTCATGACTCCTGCTTAAATGACAAAACAAAACGGACACGCAAAACGACATGGTTCGAGTCCAGGTGGTCGCTCCAAAAGGCACGACAGACTTTAACAGAGGCGTCATTTTAGGTCGGGTTCGTCTCCCTGGCTGGGGCCCTCGCGACTCTCAGAGTCGGTGGCTGGAGATGTTAGGTGAGATGATGGCTAATCGAGGTCAGTGGCATGAGTGTTGTCGTTGTTTGGCCGAGTTGTCTGTAAAGTGAGTGAAAGCTGTAAGGAAGCTGTGTTGCTGATGACGCCTTACTTTCAATTATAACTCGGTTGTTTGTTTACAAGGTGTAAGCATTGCATGTTTGAATACAGACTGAGCTATTTTAGTACTTAGGTTCCTTCCGCTTCTCTTTTCTTCTCCCTTCCAGTATATAGTTTGCTTTTTTCATAGTTGTGTGACCGTTAAGCATCAGTGAGAACCACTGATTTATTGCTTTCGGTGTTGATGGTGATGATGACTTCAAAGACAACCCAGCTGACGTTGAGGTTACGTACACCTTAATAATCGTACTTTGTCCTAATGGTTATGTTGATGTTCAAAGAAGACCTCAGCTAGCCTTTCTTTTCCTTTATTTCATATACGGCCAGAGTTACTATCACAGCATTGAACACTAGATTCTTCAAGATCAGTCTTCGCGAAACTTTGTGACTAAACGAATCATCATTTTCATAGACAACATTACATCAGTGGTTCTCATTGATGCTTGGCTGCCATACAACTATGAGGGGAAAAGCAAGCCCTGGCCAGGAGGAGGCGAAAGAGAAATGGATGGGAAGAATTTCAACTACCAAAATGAATCTGTGTTCAAACATTCGGCATCAAGCTGCCTATATTTTGCAAATAAACAAGGGAACTATAACTTGAACTAATCGCCTGTTAGAATAGATTTGCTCAAAACAGTATCGGCTGCTCATCGTTTTCTAGGAGGGTGAATGATACTATACGCTATCCTGCCGTTTGTTCACCCTGGTTCATGTAGAGTTCTGGCTAAGCTGCATTAGCTATTACTGATTTATCTATGCATTACGGCTATCATAATAAAGTAAGAGTAAAAGCAATTGTCATGTATCAACTAATAATTTATATCTTATTCCCTGTTTTTTTAGTGTTTAGTTCTGTATGTCACTTGTCGGATCAATGAC
This sequence comes from Paragonimus skrjabini miyazakii, assembly GCA_014338405.1. Taxonomy (NCBI): domain Eukaryota; kingdom Metazoa; phylum Platyhelminthes; class Trematoda; order Plagiorchiida; family Troglotrematidae; genus Paragonimus; species Paragonimus skrjabini miyazakii. Next base: position 36,050 of record JTDE01021772.1, on the reverse strand, counting down.
CGACTTGATGCTGAGTTTGCGTGCCCTAGTCATCGCTGTGAACTTCATGGATCACTCACTGATGATGAAGTACGCTATACTTGTTTTGACATTTTATCCACTTGCTTGTTCAGATCAAAGCTCTCGTACCGTCCTCCATCTATGAGAAGTATGCCGATCATCACAAACAGAGAGGTTTGCAAGTTCCCAAGTGGATTTTAAATTTTCTTTTGCGATAGAAGTACTTACTAATTCCAATCTAACATTTTGCCCCGTTGTTGGGTGTGGGGCGATTTGTGATATTCCTGTAACAACGCACAGCCGTTCTACTTCTGATGACAATCCAAACACGGTTTCAGCACAGACAACCAGACACAACGATGTCCTGCGCCGATTTTGGTCTCGATATCGTTGGTTTACCCGGCACAGTCATCCACTTACTAGACGAACTCTTCACAATCAGACTTTGTTGTCAGACTCTGCTCCCAAATCCAGTACTGATGTCTTTCCTTCCCATTCTTTTGGAGTAAGTGTATTTTTATCACCCGTCCTTGTTTGGTGCGATGCAAAATTTTGTTGAGATTCAGTGTTGACATTTATTGCAGGTTGTCTCGGTAGTTTCAGTAACAGGCGGAGGCTAATCTCCATAATTTATATGTCAGTCAAATCATTCAACTATTCACAAGTACATCTGGCAGAGTGTTGTCTTGCTTGATGCCCAATATCGGTTTAATACTGATGTGTACTTCTCAAGGGCCCATAATATCAACGGAACTGGCCTTAATGCATCAGTTTCTCGTTTTCAAAATATCCATGCCGTCCTGTAAATGCTATGACCCATCGTCTACTTTAGATGTGCAACGCGTACCATACATGTTCATTCTGTTTCCCTTTGAATGTGTTTCTTGGGGATTAGGAATAACCACTTCCTGGATGCTACATTTAAAGTACACCTCTTTCGTGTTCATACCCCAAAAATTCACGGACGCATGCAAGCCAATTGCTGATTAACGGAGTAAATGTTGAAACCGATGAGTATATACAATCTTTAAAAGTAATTTTGATTTGAGAGTAATTCAGCTGTAGCAACGACAGCTGTTAAACATCGAGCTGCCTGTTGAAGCTCTGACCACCTCATTCATTCCTACCAGTTCGGACAGTCTTACAGTGTCCACTCTGTCATCAATTCCAACTTATATAAAAGCTAAACATTGTTCCCTTGTCCGTGTTTATGTCTTTTTGAATATTTGGTGTCCCGTTAAAACCAACATAGTATGGCACGGCGTAATTTTTATGGAGCAAGGTACATGTCATACTGACGAACGTATAATGCCAGTCTGTGTAACTGTCTATAAGTCGTCACAGCTTATAGTGATACTAGTGGTGTAATCCAACCGACGCAGTTTTCCGTCCAGAAGATGTTCGACGCCACCGAGATATTGACCACCCGATGCTGTTTGTGGAGGAGTTGAAGAAGAAAGGTGACGGCAGACAGCTTTGTCAAACATGACTAATAGTTGAAAAATGGTCTGGGGAGATCTCGTAGGTGCCTACTCCTGAAGTCTGTCTGTATTACATTGAAACAATTCGACATACTTACCGGACGTACTCTTTTTCAGGTGACAATGTCGGATAGAAACGTTATCAACAGAATTAAACGCTTCCTGAATGTCTAATACAAGCAACACTTGCCTCTAGTAACAGTGTTTAACTTCTGTTGTTTGACGGATAATGTAGGTTTGCTAGACGAAGCTACAACCACGACGGATACCGGCTGGCTGCTATCTTATTTGGATTCATCAAGGCAGAGTAGGTCTTCGACGCAATGGAAAGCACTCATTCCTCAAAGATTGTTGGAAACATCACTTGAGCTCATTTTAAGACTTCGGATAAAAGTAGCTGAATGTCAGACTCCAGGAGTGAGTTCTTGAAGCCACACTTCACCAATAGATGTTGAGTGGGTACAGTGTTATCATCTCGGAAAAGAGTGAGAGAACAGTCATCCGGACTGGTGGCCTTATTCATCTGGGTAGTTTCATAGGTGTTCATGGGGGTGTGAGTGAAGCCATCAATAGTCATTCGAAAGTTCTGAATGAAACCTTTCAACATTCGCCATTTTTAGCGACAGACTGATGTATACCCTTCTAAGTTATGGTGGGTTTACTTTACATAGCGGGGTTATGTTATGGTCGGGATTAGTTAAAGCATCTTTGGAACCGGAAAGTCTTCCGGTTGTCGCCGAGAAAACTAGTATATGATGCATGTGTGCGATCCGCTTTATTCTGTAGTTTAGAAACTGGGCCTGTTTGCTATGGAAAGGTTAACGGGCGTGCTGCATTTTACCATCCTTGTCACATAAATTTACGAGTAGCATAAAGACTATTCCAAAATGTGTACATTTCTGTAAAGATAGCCCATTGATTTGAACTGTAACAACAGAACCCGACGGTTCGGTACTTCTGTCGATGTGGTTACCTTGAAGGGACGACACTGTAAACCACCTTAAAGTTCCCCTTCCGGTGCTAAAATCGGAACCCTTCTACCAGCAAAACAAATGGTAATTTCATCAGCAGAGGAAGACGACGTTTTTCGGATGACACAAGATGATGGCGCGGGACGTTTACGTGTATTCGTTTTTTGTTTGACCGAATAGTCGAACGTAGGTGGCTATTAATTCTTCTTTGACGCAGTGTGAGACTCTGATACTGCAGTTCTGTAACAGTTTATCTGTAACCCTACGCTTTGCAGACCGCCTTAACATTTTAGCATAGACCATCAACTGTGTCATAATCGGCGTCATGGCGCTAAATTCATCTAATTTACTTTTCATTGGTCCCTTCGTCGTTATCATTACGGACGTCAGTGAAGCTTACTGCATGCTGTGGCACGTTGTCAATTAGGATTTTTAAGTTTATTTGCCAATGTGGCAACGAACTCAACTGTAGTAGACTGCTCACATTTTTTAAAGTTTCAAATATCTACTCAGGAGCCTTTACCATAGAGACCTGCTTAGATTAACTTGCAGAGTACTTTGCCTCAAACCTAATTCACCACTAACTATTGATTTTTTTAGTGGGCTTAGAAAAAATAAGCCTGATTTTCTTTATCCTTCTGTATCCAGCCGACGCAGCGTCTACCGTACACAAAACATGACGCTGTAGGTTAATCCTTCATAGTTTTCAGTAGACTGCAGCTCTGTGATTAATTTCACAGGTAGTAAAACCGTTTTGGTGTTTCTCGTAGAATGTCTCTAAGTGGTTTTGTACTCACGGAGTTTTTCTATCCTCGTTCCCAATACATGCTGTTCTCTTTTGTCATCTGCGTGCCCAAAATTCGGGTGGTTATCCATGTCTTCTTTTCGAATTCATATTAGGCCCCACCTCTAGGCTGTTTTTCCTTTATGGTATACTGGATACCATGTCTTCAGTACGATAAGCGATGAGAAGTCCCCATCGTTAACATTATAACACCTCTTAACACTGAAGTGCAAATCACTGTTCATTACCAGGCTCCCTACTAGAATCCCGCGAAATGACAGCCCCACCTCGTAAGCTTTGCATATGTCCTCATCCGCGTAATCCTCTCGCACATTTGTTGGCCAGTTGTTCGATCCATCAATTGTTACGTCCTCACTTCCCTAAGCTCAACATACAACAAACGTGGTGTTACTTTGCGGCTTGCTTGAGACCCCGCCAGCCCTCCATTACCGTTCCTAAGATCAACGCCGTCAGACACTTCGCTAGATCGACAGTTTTTTCTCATTGTAATGCTCTGCTGACAGGCACATTTTTCTTACGAGAACGTACAAACCAACAATAGGGCTCATCTTCCACGTCTCCCTGTTTGAGCAAGCAAGCCATTTTCATCTCCGGTGAATCGTTTTCCCATAAATGACTGTTTTTTGGTCCGTTGGTTCTCACGTTTTGAACTTACAGTATAAGAATTTTCGGGCTTGCTACAATTTGTCACATGGCTATTCCGTTTACCTTAAAGCTGGTCTTCTTGTCTTCTAAGGACATTACCATTCGGTTTGTGCCCATTCTCGAGATCGCCTAGATTAATGGTGAATGGCGCGCCGGTGGGTGGTGTTCGCCACTAATGAACCAGAGCGAGGCTTTTGAGGTCAAATGACACTCCTGGACCAAAAACGAACGGAATAGTTTGTGATAGTGGCATCGCACTACCCAAATTTGTTGCACTTTTACGTAGGTGCACCCGCTTCGTGATACTTAGAATTTATCCTGTCTTTTTGTTATTCATCGTCACGGTACATGCTACCCTACTCGCGATGTTCATTGAGTTGACGACCAAATCTTAGGTAGTCATCGGGCACCTGCCATCGTCCTTCTCGACGAGCCGTTATGGGTATCATTCAATGATGCGACCTTATTAAATGCACAAGATACAAGTTGAAAGTGGCTAACATTTGACCGCTCGTCCAAAAGGGCCGTTCCGACATACAGTTCTTTAAACGGAAGTCAGAGCCACGTTCTTATTGTTCAATGGCCACCTCTCCATGCCTGTGCCGCATTACAGCTCCCTTGACCCGCCACCTGCGATAAAGTGGAGGTGGAAATATCTCGGAGTACTTCCAAGTAATGAGAATCTCAATTGTAACCTATCATGTCTCGTTCTCTTCCTCTGAACGGTAGAAACTTTCTCCATTCCTCTTAGATGTCCCGTATGGAGGATATGTTTCTTATGTGTACTGGAATACCAACCGTTCAAAAAGAAGACAGCATTATATCTAAAAGTGGACTTACGAACAGAGCGTAACCCCTCGTTGCTGGAACAGAAATGTTCCGCTCCCAAAAGTCTATCCTAACTGCGCTGCTTCTTTTAGAAGTTTACCATAAACTTGAGTGTTTCGCTTCTTGCAGAAGAAGCCATTGTTATCCTTTCCTGCTTATCTTTGGGTAAGGACTTCAACGTGGATGTCGCACACTCCCTGAGGTGCATATCCTCGCTTCCCGCCAATATTATTATTTCTTCCGTCCGTTGTAACCGCGAAACGTAATCTTCTAATCATTCGTGCTTCTGACACACAGGTTTCTCATTCTTTTTTTCATCGTATGACTTGAGGTTTATGTTTTGGTATGAAATTCTTCTTTATAACTTGACATTCTTAGGCTTTCGTCGCTCTGTGAGAAACGGGAGATGAATTGCAAGGATGAGTGTAGACCAGTGACACGATGACAGTAAGTTATTATAGCGGAGACAAACCAATGTATAGCGCTGAAACTCGTGAAGTAGACAGGCATATTGGATGCAGGTGGTCGCGTACGGTTGTCACACAATCGAGGTGTGTGGCATCTGTATGTAGCTGTACACTATCGGGTGGTACTCAGGTTCGTAACCATGGTTAATGGCTTCTTATCGAAGGTACGTTCACGCATGATCATCCGCAATGTTCCGTTCGTACTGCTCGACTACTCCCATGTGAGGTTGATAAGACTATTACTGCTTGTAGTGACTAGATCCGATGTTTGCTCGTAGTTCAGCCACCATAGGGTGTGCGCATGGGTGATATTTGAATACTATGTGCCACTGATGTATGGCCCACTAATGCATTCTGTGCTCAGTTTATGGTTACCCCATAGTTTATACTTTATACTGGTAAGCAGTATTCATTACCTAGTTGAGGGAACTCATGGACGTCCATGAGGCAGAGTTGGTCGGGACTAATTGTGACTCAGATCTGCAGGACGCCAGTGTTCAATTTAACTATCGTTATACTCAAGAGAAAATCCAATACTGTCACAAGTCAAATGTCACTTTCTCGAATCGGGTTCCGTGTATAGTCGACAACAGTCATTTGTCTGGAAAGAGACAACTGTGGAAAACGTGAAGAAAAGCGTTTCCTTAGTTGTATATTCAAATCCGTAAATTTCTACTTTTAATTAGCAACAGTTATGCACTAGCTTGCAGTCTGTTCAGCTGGTGCTCATTCGTCTAAGAATCCGTTCCTGCCGATCTTTCCGTAGTGTAGTTTCAAAAGGATTTGGTTTAGCAGAAGCGCTTATAGGATGGTGCTAGTGTATTTGTCCAACAACCACCAGTGGTATAAGACATAATCTTTGCCGAGGAGGCAACACTCTATCTTCCTACCATTGTGTACGACCGAATGACTTACGTTCTCTGCTCGGCGAAAACCTACCTTAGTATCCAACTTCCTCGCATATTCGCGAATTACATCTCTGGGCCGTTACATCACAAGTAAAAATCATGAAACCAGTAGGACTTGGTATGCTAAATACGCGTATTGCGTCTCTGTTTTGGCTACACGCTTGTTATATCTACTATTATATTATCCGTTTTAGCTGCCACAGTGTCTTGTAGTCAGGCCGATGACCGTTGTGAATGGACGAATAGTTTTTCGTTTACCCACTCAACCCTTACTAACCACTTAAAATTGCTGTTGTGCCCGTTGCAGCCAAACGTCTTCCGGCGACTCACAAACTTAAATCACTGCGGCATTTTTGTGATGACGAGGGCCAGCGGCGTTTTATTGCTTTTCGCATTGGGACTGCGATGTGGAGAACACGTTAGCATATTTACATCGCAAGTGACTGTTTCTTGAAATTACACCAGACCCCAGCTAAGGATGTTAGTAACTTCATTGCTTGGTTTCAATAATCCATGCCAAATTATCGCTCCAGTAAAATTCCACAACGCGCTTTATCTCATTTCAGGTGCACATAGTGAACAATCGCTTTGTGTACTACTATCTGATAGGGAATGTACATTAACGTACAAGGCAGCCCCCGCATTGGCTCGACATCGTGCGTTCTTGAGTTGAAAATCAGGCCTACTTTTGACGCCCTTTAAACACTATACATTCAGATGTGTTTTTTGCTGCTAAATTTTAGTCATGTTTTCGGGGCCTAGTCGGATCAAATAAGCCAGGTACAAAGTTGAGTTGGATTTAAAGCAGTTATGAACATAACTATATAGATTACCGGAACCATACCATCATGTGTCAACTACCAAATGTTTAGAGGCATGTGATTAATCTGTCAGCTCAATCTGCACCCTAATGCGTCAGTAATGGGGACACAGCACAAGCGTGACGTTACGTCGATGTGTACTTGAAAAATGTGTAAGTGTGCAGCCGTTGACCGAGGTAGCGAAACTGCACAGCCTACGCTGATTGAGCCGTGTACTCCGTATGATGTCGGAGAGGTCCGTCGTACCATGGATTATTCACTGTGGTTGCTGACGGTTGGAAGAAGCCTCAAAGTGGTCAGACAATGACGTCTTCACGGGCCGTAAAGGTCTGTCCTGCTATGCAAGGTTGGTAGATGTCGCCTACCAGGTTGAATAATTCGAGACCATCCACGTCGCTGGTCGGACACACTCTGACATGACAATTTGTCGAAATCGCTAACGAACCGGTACCCGTCAAGTTGTTGACTCCTGTCCTTCGTAATCATCCACTGTTTGATTTGTTTCTATTCTGACATTTGTACCTTTTTTCAGTTCACTATTTCCTGAACTGCTGTGAGTATCAACGATAGTCCGAGTTAGAGTACCTTCGGGTGCGGCGCAAAACTGAAAATTATGATGATGATGCTTGATCAGATGACCGGGATTCTAATCCGGTCCTAAGCTGAACGAAATCTGCGCCTACTAGTTTAAAATCGCCAAATGGTTCAGGTGACTAATGTTCAGTCGTGTCTAGCTATAGCGGAAGTGAGGCTACGCGTTGAAATGTGTGGAATTAAACTCCTTCCAGATATTCTGTCCTGAGTCAGTAATTGTTGCCCCTATACACGAAACCTGCTTAGGGAGTGCGCTGTTTGATTTTCATGGCAGCAACAGGCAGGGTTTCTTGTTCTTTAGCTAGCGACTGTCGAATTCATCGCTTTTCTGTATACTCAGACTAGAAGAATTCAGCAGAGCCAACCCTGCTTTATCGATGTATGTAGCCTCCATCGTTCACGTACCGTGTGATGTTCACTGGTTTTCCGAGATTGAACACCAGCTTTCAGCCAAGAACGATCAGGAAAATATACAAAACTGATTGGGTACCCCGTGATTATTACTTGTCACCAGTTTTCCCCGTTTTCACGACGGAGGCCCAGAGTTTGTTCAACGACCACAGATGCATCCATCTAGTCCCTTCGCGTTCAGCTTACTCGGCGGCCTCTGTTGCTTCGGCGCACCATATCCAGGATAAGCCATATACGTGGAGGAATGACCGAATCTCACTTCGGTCAAGCATCCATCGATCACATTTTTATTGAGCAACGGTTCTCAGGGGATCGGCAGTCTTACTGCATGCCGATGGTTATGGTTTTTTTTTACACACAAAGCATACCTTCGATCCGGTTGTTCATGGTGTTCTCTGGATTCGTTTCCTTCTCTGAAGAACTGTGGGGAAATGTGAGCCTCTTAACGTTATTGTATGCTCACTATCCAAGCAGGATCGAAGTTTATTGAGAGTTGTATCGGGTGTTCGCCAGGGGATTCGGTCTCTTCCTTCTCACTGACTTTGGTCAAAAACGACACTAGTAAGCTTGCTTGTGGACTTTGGTGAGCCTGATGTTGAGATTCTCCTCACCGATATGGATTATGCAGCTGACGTTATCCTGTCTGTACTCTGTTGAAATCAAAGTTAGTGACCAAGTCCACCTGTTTGAGTGCTCTTCACATCTGCATTGTGCTGCCTCAAGATCGGAACATTCCCGGCCCCACATTCTTCATTACAGTTAATCCGCACGATGCTGTATACCGTTTTGCATATTTGGTAGCATCCTTTATCAACTTGTAATATTACTTATATACCAGCGAGAATGACAGATAATTGTTTTTGCCAATCTACGCCATCGGTGATACCGAAAGGGCGCCCAGTTATCGTTGAAAGGAAGAATGTGTAATGCGTGTATGTGATTAATCTTGCTCTATGGTTGGTAAACTTGGTCTGTCT
>JTDE01021772.1:12502-27042 GCA_014338405.1 Paragonimus skrjabini miyazakii | reverse complement strand
TGAATGTAGACGTAGCTCTTTTTTAGTGGTTAGGTCCCCTCCCCTCCCTCTTTTTCTTCTCTCTTCCTGAACAGGGTTTGTTTCTTCTTCTTCATGGTTGTGTGGCAGTTAAGCATCACTGTGAACCACTGATGTATTGCTGTCTATGATGATGATGATGATGATGACTCGGACTGTGCTCGAGTAATATATTTGCCGTGATTGGATCACGTACTCCTCATGTTATTTGAGGGTTTGCCGCATCGGGCCTTATTTGATGAAACCACTATTGGTCGGGTACAACCGGGGAATGGTCAAGGGACGACGTGGTCACAAAATGAGAAGACCCTAAGTGCTCTGTTGTGCCAAATGAACTGCTGCCATCTGCACGGTTTGGGCCCTCACGATCACCCAACTAACTGGTTAGAATCGCTATCCGGGATGTCAACGTACCGCCATCAATAGCGTGCCTGCCTCAGCAATATCTCCAACTTTATTTTATAAAGATTTTTGTCTACCTTTCCTTTGGTAATTCTTTAGGACACATTTCACCCCACTGTTGCGAAAGGCGGCTGCTCGAGTCACCGTCTCTTCGGTCGGGCTCATGACCATTACGGATGAATGCAGAACCTGGCCGTAGGGTTTTTAATGGAATGTACATCGTCGGTGCTGTGTGTTCTATGGCAACTCATGTGCACGTCCAGTGTTCTTTGAACCAGAGGCGAACGCTGGACTGGACCGCTTTATTCAGTCTGTCCTTTCAAACTTGCCTGGATGAAATGTAGTATCGCTAACAGAGCAGTGAACTGTCCCCATTATGCGGTTTTTCGTGGCTCACATTTCATTTACACCAATCCCGTCCTATGCTTATATCCGCAGGCCCGATATGTGACGATTTCAAAAGCATCACATTGTAATATGTCCCCACTTTCTTTTGACATGTATACAGTCACCATGTAGCAAGCGTTGCCATAAATAGCATAGTGTTATCAGCGGTCGCTCACACGTGATCTGCTCTCGTCCAAGCAGGCAGTTTGACGTCGGCATCGTCAGCGTCCACGCTCACAGGTATTGGTTGCTTCCATTGTATGCTGTGTGATACACGCTCCTGTGCATGGGTTCAGAAAGTGAATCAGAAATTCAGGCTGCGTTGGTGTAACCCAACGTTTTTAATCATTTAAAAGCGGTTATCAATCGGTGGCATTGTGAACTTTTCAGAGATAAAAAAGACTTCCGGAACAACGCGCTTCACAAAGCTTTGTAGCCAAATTGCATTGTTTTCCACAAGACCGTCCAGAACACGGTTTTGAATGTGAGCTTAATTAAGCAGCAAACAAACAATGAATCGTCACTAAAATGGTGTCATCCTAAAGTACATCAGAAGTCTGGCTGGTAGCGTGAAGGGTTGTTGGTTTGATTCCGCATTCAAACTATTTCCACCCGATGAGTCCAAACAGAGACGAGACAGGTCATGGAGTGTCCGTTTGAGGTTGAACACCCAGAATGATTATGTAGATCACAATGTTTGTTGACATCGAGTGCGCCACATTTCAGTAGTTCACACATGTGCGCGGAAGAAACGTGAAAAAGTTGTTTTTGTTGAGGGTATTATACGCCACAAATCAATGTGTGTTACCGGCCGGCCTACTACAAATTGATGGTTCGAGGTATTGAATGTTTTGTTCAAATATTGAAGTGACACCTATAGCCTAAGTTCATGCAGAGTTAAAAAAATTTGCCAGTTCGAGATCTGTTCTTGTAGGTTTGCGACGTAAGCAGAAGCAAGCCTGGAGAAGACACTGCTACTTTCCAGTTGTGGCCGCCTAAAATATTGAACGAATATGATGATAAAGAATTCTTCAACTCTAGCGAAACCGTCATGGTTTGTCGCAGATAACATTGGATATAAAACTTTCCTCGGCCTCTGGGCACAAACGCTTCAAGGAAAGACAGACGCTGTTGCTCTACAGCAATACGTGTCCGGAAACTTATTGGGCGTTATGACTGTTTTGGTTGCCCTCATGGGATGGACATGAAGCAACTTCCATGCTGTCTGCTGGAGCACACTGGCTATAGATTGGAACATTAGCCGAATACTATCGTCCCTTGTACAGTGTCTTTCCGGTGGCAAAGAATTTCAGTACTGGCGAGCAAACTTTGTTGACATCCATAAGCTACACCACTCATGTAGACTACATAGGAACTTACGTATCACTCAGGTCTTTTGCTAACGTCAAGCTGCCTGGAGCTTAGGTGACCTAGACCGAATACTGGTGTTTCTTTGTACTGGCAAATTTCATGGATTGAGATTTCCTTAGGAAGTCTGATTGTTCCCCTCGCGCTGAACAATGCATGCGATTGACAAATAAGGAACATTATCGACGCGAAATTGCACTGTCCTTCGACGGCTAATGAGTTAGTAAATAACGGCTATAATTCATTCCCGAGGATTTTATTGTTCTACTTGCCAGTGTAGTTTGCAGGCAACCCACGTACGGTAACTTACATGTCGCCGAAAACGTTTTTGGTGGGTACTAAGGTGCAACTGAATACACGACAAAACTTTACCGCTTATCTCCGCCGTATGAAGGCTAATATTAGCTGCCAAGGATGATTCCACTATATAGTCGCACATGCCAAAGAAGTCAACTTACCTGGATTTCAGATGAACATACCTACGGTGTTATTTGCGCATTTCCACCAGAAGTATGTCTGTTAATTCACTACGTTGTGTATATTTGTTCGATACTAGTTCCAATGTCTGCGGTCGCATCAATGGTACGTTAACAAATCAATGACTGATTCTATCTTTGGCAAGCACCGTGTTCCGATGTTATAGGCCGATAGCCGGCTCTTCTGTTAATTGCACAATCGAAACCATAACAGAAAAATGTCAAATTGGACGTGCTGAACATTCTGGGGTATACATTTTCCACTCGTTCTAATGTTTCAGAACAAAATCCTACTGTTTTACTAAATTTGCAAATTTAGTTTGCTGAAATAAAGTTTTCAATAATTCTTTCTCAACCCAATACAGAAGTTTAATCAAAACTTATCCTGAGACAGGCCACAAAATTCAAGTTGTGATTGTTAACACGTGATACTAAAAGCAACTGTCAGACTCCACATGATTGGTTAGATCTGGATCCGACGTGGACTGGTTGTTACATCATGTGGTCAGAGCCCAATGTTTGTGTGGCTCTAGGGGTTACGATTGATCTGTAACCACGGAATTATCAGTGACTTAATAAATTTCTTGTGACTTCAGTCGATTCGGCGATTGCCAAAATGCGCTAACAGACTGTGTTAGATTGAATGGTGGCAATTCTGTAGACAGTCCGGAATGCCTTGGTGACGTGTAAGCGATGGTTGATGTCGACGGGATGTGTGACAATAGTGCTATTGAATATTTTACAGTAGCCGGTTTCACTCCACGCTGCGTGACATTCCTTGATCCTTTTTGACAAGCGCCTCGTCATACAGCCAGCATATTCTGCAGTACAACGGCAGCATGAAAATGACCACAGATATCGGTTGATTGTGGACTGGTAGATTGTCTTTTTTAGGCTCAGTGTTAACATCGATATTGTAGTGAAGCAACTTCTTAAGGTTGCCGCCGGAAGGGTACATTTTAACGACCTGTAGGTAGAGCGGTTAAATTGATCTGCAATGATATCACCTTCGAACGGAAATTTTATCAACACATCCTTGTTTTCAACTTGGGGCATTACCTCCAGCAGGGTTTTGGTCTTCATATTCGAAATGCTGAATTGTTCAGGGCAACCATTTCCCCTCAGCTGGTTTTCAGTAGTGTTGTAATTTTATTGGCCTGAGAAGGAATTGCCGAAAACAGTTGTACTTCTGTTTTGGTTAGAACTTCCCAATAAATATAGTTTTACTGATGAGTAGTCGGGGATTTAATTAATTTCAAGTTGAATGTCATCCACAATTGATCGCAGCTGTCGGATCCCCATAGACTTTCCAATCGACCCCTTTTAAAAAGAAGCGCTAGGGTCGAGTTTTGCTCTGATTAGAGCAGCTCGTCAGTAGTACATATCCTTGCTACGGCTGGGACTAGAACTCCGGCCACGTTGTTCATGAGGCAACCGTATTTACCATGTTCAACTTGAAATTAACTAAATCTCCGACTACTCGTCAGTAATCTGAAATATCGTCTAGGAGGTCCTAATCGCGGGGTTATCGATCGGAGTTAACAGACAGTAACTGTGTCTTCTCTCGAGGCGATCGAGCAACCTGATCATTACTCACAAGCGAAAGTGATTGAGTGTTCACATGCGATGATAATTCGGTCGTGCCTAAAGTGAGGTCAATAGCGTAGTGGTAAATACGGTTGCCTCATGAACAGCGTGTCCGTGGTTCAAGTCCCGGCATTGGCGATGATATGCACCACTGACAAGCTCACATGAAAGCGAAATTCGAGTCTATTGCTTCTTTTCGAAACAGGTTGACTGAAATGTCTATGGGGATACGACAGCTGCGATCAATTGTGCGTGATGTTCAATTTGAAATATAGTTTTAGCAAAAGTATATTACCTATGAACAGTTTCTGCGATGTTTACCATCAAAAGTAGTACACTCATGTGTAGCACTTTGATCTCGTGAGGGGTGCGACATTTTTCAGGTTGAGTATATCTTATGAAAAATGCAGTGCATACTGAAAGCCTACTCTCTCGGCCAAAACCAGCGCACACTTTATCCCGTGTTTGCTGTTTGGGCGTAGATGTGGAAGTGGCGTCAATCCGTTCAGCTCTGTCGGGTCAGCCGGGCGTAGCTTATCGTTTAATCTTATTCCTCGTATAAACTGTGAGTGTGGGGCAAAGAATCGTTCAGATTTTGACGTGATGATCTGAAAATTGCGCGCAGCATCTATGTGGCGTCGCACGATCAGGGTTTTGGGTATGCACGACGAAGACAAAATATACAATTGAATCGGCACCAGTCAACCGAAACTGGGATGCGAAAGCGGCACATCAAGCTGATGTTTTTTTATACTGCACGCAGTTAGAATCCTAGCTTAGCTGTACAGAAGTTTAATGACGGACGGTGAGGCGCGCGACCATTTACTTGCAAAGATGTGTGGGCGTTGAATCAAAAGTTGCTCATTGATATAGGCTAACACATTGTTTACCCGATATATTTTGAGATGTTAAAATGGAAATTTCAGGCAGAAGTACTTATCCTTACTGATAAGTAGTCGGGCATTTGATTAATTTCAGGTTGAATATCACCCAAAATTGATCGTAGCTGTCGCATCCCCATAGACTTTCCAATCGTCCGCTTTCGAAAAGAAGCAGTAGATTCGAGTTTCGCTCTGATTAGAGCAGCTCGTCAGTAGTGCATATCCTTGCTACGGCTGGGACTAGAACTCCGGCCACGCTGTTCATGAGGCAACCGTGTTCACCACTGCGCCACTGAATTCACATTAAACACAACCGAATTATCATATGTGAACGCTCAACTACCTTCGCTTGTAAGTAATGATCAGGTTGCCTAATGTGATTTTACACAAGTAGTCATGAAACTCCAACTTTTCAGGTTATTTCGCACAAAATAAATTCATCGCTAGAGGATTGTCAATAATTCATCACTTACCGATGATACAGAGCATTTTTCAAAGACAGGTTGATTCAAATTGACTACATCTGACGGCAAGCGTTATAGAGTAAATTTCATGTAACATTGTATCGCGACAATATGTTAATCTTTATGGTACTGTTAATGTTTTTCGCTATCAATCATATAAACAATTCTTTCAGTACGCCTTGATAGCTGGGTTTTCAGCTTAACTAGTGAAGTCATAGCGGAATAATTTGTCATGTTTATGCATGATAGGAAGCGTCACGTTGTCACAGTTCACAGCCAGGGAATGAGATTAATTTGTAGGTCTCGTCCAGCGGACCTGATAACGGTTAAGCGGAGCGATAACATCACCGTCACATCTGCACTGGAGTCTTATGCGCAGCATTATACATACGTTGATGCCGTTCCAGAGACTTGTTTTCCGGTTCGTACAATCAAAACTAAAATCTCATTGGCTTCACATCAGGAAAACAACACACACTGGCGATAACACTGTTCACACTAGCATGACGAGCTTCTACCAGACAGTCGTATGAAGAAAGTTGATCTGCTACGTTCTGTCTTACACTTTATCGATTATCTCGAAATGTTAATGATCCGTTGCTGGGTATGAAAGCCTACCCTCATTCTGTGCAGTTTTGGAAAGGTATTAGTACATTCACCTTTGTCATCGATAGTCGGTGATTCATCGGACCAAATGCGTCTTTGGAGACCGGGATAGTCAGTAAACCCTATGTATTCTTCCAGGCGAGCTCATTTTCGCAAAGTGAGGCGTTCGTTAGACCTGACCTGTACATTTTATTCTATTAGTTATCAGATTTTCGGATTTACTCGTGTGGGTACACCATAATTACATTTTAACTGTTATTCGTAAATCACCTAGTTAAAATTCGAAGTTAGATTGTAGTCAGTGAATTGTTAAACGTTATACGCAAATTGTGAGAGTGGACTTCTGCGGTCCTTATTACTATAATACCGCAGAATAGCATTACGGATTTGTGTGTTGTCGGACACAGGTCGCCTCCGACACTTCAGTTTGTTTTGTATGTTTCCTAGTTTCTGTTTCTTGGAATAGGGTAATGCTTTTAGTTGCGTCTATGAGTCTGTATTGTACGCAATCATCCCCTGTGCTCTTGTTAAGTGAACGTCCTTGTCATCATTCCAACTTCCACGCTCGTTAGTAATTCAGATGTCATCAAGGATGTAGTAGGTTTCTTTTTTATTCATATGAACTCTGCCTTTGCAAGTCCGCTGAGATTCACTCATTACCGGTCATTTTCACTCCATCCTCACAATATGCAGGCCCGAACTATCCATGCCTTGGCGAGAATGAAATTGATCGTGTTACACACGGTACTTACCAAGAGTCTGATTGCATTTTCCACAAGAATGGGCCAGGTCACCGCCCATAAAGCAAAACTGAACACCCACATGGATTGTAAACTCTGCTTTGATTAACAGATGTACGTTTTTGCGATGCCATAGGCGACGAATGAAAACGGTTCTGCTACCTGCTCGTGGGATCGTGCTTCTGCTTGTGCCATCCTACACGATTGATAGTGCGACATACAACCCTGTAACTATTTCTATTTGTCCTGTCTGAAATGGTTGTGCGTGTTAGGACCAAAGTCCTAGGCAGCATTGCCCTCTAGCTCAATGCAGTGACCACCATTTCACGGCAACACCATAGGTTGTTGTGCCTACACAACACCATTTATCTGAAATTTATTGTATTTTATCGTATTACCGAAGTAATCTCGACAACCGGTAGGCGAAGTTCATTATATCATGCCATTCCCCGATTTCCATTCCATCACCCATTAAGTGTGCTTTCCTCTTATGAGTTCTGTTTCCAGAAATCTGCCTGATCCTTTCTTTTAACAACTTCTTGTGCAGTCTTCTTCGTATTCTCTCTTGTGATTAATTATGGAAATAAGTTGTTCCCATATTGTGCCCATTAGTATGACACCGATCAAAAGCGGGTCACGTGGTAGCATATCTACTCAAGATTTACTTTTCGGGGATACTGATTGTGCTTTTGAGCTAAAATCAAGGTCAGAAGACTGTCTTGTTTGTGCACTCGACTTCATTTAACTTCATTATGGTTTTCTAGACACAAAGTCCGGTCGGTCATTCTCTATCTAAAGTGGGTTTGCTTGTCATCTGGTGCACACGTTTCACCCTTAGTCACCTGCTTGTTACATCTTGCGTGAGTGCATTCGCCGTATGTTAAGTAACGTACATTCTAGTTGCTACGTTGTTTGGCCCGTTCCAATTTTTCGGTTATGTGCAAGCTTCCAAGCCACTAGAGAACACAAGTGTACGCCTCACTCGGGTTGGGGGACGGGATGATAGCGCGTAACTCTCACTTCAGAAATCATTTGAGCTGAGTGTGTCAGTATGTTGAGGGAGATACCTTTGTTTGTGTCAGGTAATAAATGGAATGTTACAGTAGCCATCTTTGTTTCAAGTATTGCTGTTGTGCTTTATGTCTCATTGAAATCTCGTTACGTATGTCACTATTAAAGCCGGAATGCTTACAAACTTAAAAATACTGGGGAAATATCTTTATGTTAGCCTCGTTTTTGTAACTGTCTGCGATATTCAGTAACACAGTACTCCATGAAGTGAATCTGATCTGTCTCAGTCAATCTCATCCGTTTTTGCTGCAAGTACTAATTTGTTTACCCCACACACTAAGGTAATTAATGTGTCAATACTGTTTGAAGTCTTTTTCTGTTTGTTGAATGTGATCAGAAATGGTTAGTATAACAAATTGTCTTTGATGGACGAATGATTCTTACCACATGGGTTGTTAGTAGAAAGCATGGCTCCTGAGACGTCAAAAATTGCCGGTCTGGTTATTTACGTGTTTCTTGGGCAAACTCGAGATGTCACTATGGTGACGACGCTGATCCGAGTCTCAGTCACCTTGATTGTTTCTGATGGTTCTATCCCCCCACGTATGACCCCGTATGCCACGGCAGCAAATTCTGTGTTGGACATTTGCTGAAGTGTTCATTTCTCACGGGCAAATGGTTTGTTGTCATAATTCATCATCAATAACAGAAAAGCGCTTTGCTTTCGACTTCTCTATGCAAGAATTGATTTGTGACGAGAAGGGGATGATATGGTATAGTGGTATAGTAAAAAAAAGCAGGCCGATAAAATTGCTGTATCGGATTGCGGATTGCGTTCCAAAAGTGCATGCTTGTGTGTACGACAGTATACGTGCAGAACCATACATTTGTAACCGCTAGGATTTAACTAGACGTTCAATGTTTATGTTTGTCGTCACTATGTTTAAATAATGATTTTGAAATTAATCAAGTTCTTTTTGCAGTTATTGATCGAAAATAGTTTTTGTTCTCCCATCATGATTCTGAATCGTTATAGAGAATAAAGAATTTTATATGGAAGCCCATGTCTCATCCGCTTTGTTGGTCACTGCTTTTACGAACTATTGTTTGCTTTATAATCTAAGAAACCTATCAGGAAAACATCGAACACTAAAGTTAACATAGCGCTTCCCCAGGGAGAAACACTTTTACATAGTATGACAGATTTTGGATTATGTTCTTTTCTTTGACTTCCAAGAGCCACATAAGAAACACCTTTTGGGATTGAAATAAACTCAGCTTCTTGGAGTAGAATTCGTCCTGCGGTTCAGTCGTACGAACTCCAGCGGATAACTAAATACGTAAAACCGTTAGCGAATAATCTTCACGTGTCACTCTTGCCCACTCAAGTCTGATCTACACCTGGTGTTTAAACCTAGCTTTAGGCCTACTTAGGTGGCTTGGTCTGACCGTATTCCAACCCACACTCATGCTGTTGCACATCAGCAGATACTGTTTGTTGTAACACAGAGTCTAGTTTGCTGTTTATTTTCTGCCTTGTTCGCATTGTGTGTGTGCATCATCATTACATGCCTAGACGTGTGACGTTTCATCCTTGTATCCTAATTGTACATTTCTCACACTGGTCTGTGAATGAGAGTCGCTTGATAGTATACCATCTTTTTAAGGTCCTGAAATATTAGAGACAACATTGACGACACCGCAGCGTTTCTCACGTGCGCCTTTCTTTATAAATTGTTCTCACTGTCACATTGTTATCCACTGAAACTCAAGAGATTGAAATATCTGTCTAGAGATGAACCACTTGCTCTCTTCGAAGCTTGCTTGTAGTTTGGAGAAAGTAACTTATCTTAGTGAAAAACATCCGACTGTTTCGCATACTACAGTCGGAGTATCTTTACACAGGTGTAATAACAAACGCCAGTAAGATGGCAACACATTTTTGTTAATGATGATACAGAATCTGTTGTGGTTCATGGTTATATGTTGTCTATCAGCTCAGCTGTTAGCCTCTTGATCTCAGCAGAACAAGGCAGAATATTGAACGTTCACTTTGACAAAACTGGTATTGCATATAATAACTCGCTAACTAGCGAGCCTGTATAACATACAACGAAGGGGAATCTGCACTAAAACTAACCGTTAGCAGTTTGCACTTCACAAAATGGTAAATAGTTAAATTGGGCAGTGGAAAAACAAACAACCTGAAGTTCTTAGTTTTGAAAACATAAAACATCCTTTCCCACTTACGAATTAAAATAACGAAATCCAAAAACCGGTGTTCCCATTTCGTTACTCAAACCTAAAGTTCATCATGTCAACAAGGAAGACGTTGTAGGGAATAAGGTTAATACTGGGTACATACACGTTCTTGCAGTTACGAAGCGGGCGGTAAGTGTGCTTGCGTCCCGCCTGACGATCGGGGATTTGCGTCGTTAAGCTGTCCTTTTGTCACCACATTACTCGTAATACCGGTAGTAGTCAAAATTCCTTCACACCACTTCTGCTCAGAATCAAAAGGTTTGGTATGTTTGAATGAAGTTTCTTTTAACCTAGCTTTCTCCACATACGAATTTGTGTTGTGAAATCGGAAGAAGTATTTTGCAAGATAATAGCAACATCCCATGTTTTGATATCATTTACGATAAATAGCAATAGTGAAACGCCTTAGAAAAGAATAAACGCAATAAATCGAGCCTGTGCACATACTAATCTGCCCTAAGTTAAAGCCAGAGCTTTTCGTGCGACCCTACTTGGACGCAAACGCTTAATCTTGAATTTGCCTCAAGGTGTTACTTGTCCGCACAGTAAGTCAGTCCTCTACATTTTATTTTTATATCTCATAGTTCCTTGAAGATACGCATGAACTTAAAAGTCGACCTAATATATACGATAATTTAGCCTTAGTGCGTTTGAGTTATGTCGGGTTGCATGCAAGACAGTTTTTGCGAATGTCTTCGAAATTCTTGAGTTCGGTTATATGTTTTATAGGTACCGAGTGCGAACAGCAATGATTTCCTGTAAACTCAATGTGGAACGTTCTTGCATATTAATTGGGGATATCGGCAACCCCCGTATGCAGAATATTTTCGTGGCTAATGTGACGCTGCTTGACGCATTTGTTGATTTTCTATTGTGGAGCGACCTTCTGTACAGATTTGAAATAAAAAAGCTTGGCAACACTCCTGAGGAAGGCTACCCGAGGTGGTTGGAACCTAGACTATTACAACTTGCTCATAATGTTGTGTAATCTAACGGCAAACTGCTAGTGGACAAACCTTTGTGGTAGTAATACAGTATGGCGACAACCGTGCAGTCTTCAAAATGTTCAGTAAATTTATTTATAGTACATGTTACTCGCTATCTAGTACAGTACCGCGCTTTACTAACCTATGGAGTATGAGATCCTTGGTCCGATCGATGTCCAAACTCAAAACTGTCGGCGGGATCCACAACATCATGTCTGCTTGACCCATCACTAATTTATGGACCAGCCTTTTTGCTTAAGGTTTTCAGTGCTTTCCAGAGTTCCCTTGAGATGACTGTAAGCCATTGCACCGAGACTAATCATGCAAGCTACACGTCCGTTAAAATCAGATTACACTGCTTGTTGGAGTGTTGTTTGCTGGGACATTAAACAGATTACTTGTTCTCCTAATAGATCTCCGTCATACGTAGGAACTGTCCTAACAGTTTTTTGTTTGTACAGAATGCGGGAAACAACTGGTTAAATTGTTTAAAGTGTTAGCCTTTCAGAGTGAATTTATTTTAAAGGACTTCATTACTTCGTTGGGATTTCATCATAACCTAGCTTACATCATCTTGTCGCTTGGTATTCTTCCATGGTGGCTCAGAATTGATGTTAGGTTCACCGAGGTCACCGTATTCCGTTTAGCTGGTGCTGGAAATTTTGTGCGTCTCTTATAAACCGGATTCTATACTTGCGTCACCCTAGGCATGCATTTTTACAATCGTCAGTACCATCATCTTAATCTAACCGATGGTGCTAAGTTGTTACAACGTGCAGCTCTGATGATGCTCCAGCGCCACATAGCATCCTAACCAGAGAACTATTGCAAGCCGCCTTCTATCTGTAGCCGCGATGAGGCATTTTGTTTTGATCGCTAAATACGCTTAACGTGGGAATTAGGTGTGTTTATCAGGAATTACAAGATGTTTAAGGGTACATTACCTCAATCGTGCACGTTTACTTGCGCGGTTGGTGTGTCCTGCAGTCCACTTCCCCACGTGCAACGGTAATTTCTGAGCAGATACTTACCATGTCCAACAGTTGTCTGTTTCAAATTCTCTTTGCGCGCGTCTTGTCTTCCGAACTCTAAGGATTCTCACTTATTTCATCATTTGTGTTCCTAATTTCAGTTCCTGCCGTACTACTCACCAGCATTAATAAGTAGCACACAAGTTAGTGTTCTTTCTGGGTGGATCAGCATTAATCATAACTGCACCTGGGGCGCCACTGTATGTTTGAGACCTTGCTTGTATGAGTTGAGGATGTTTAATCTTTCACTGGTTACCTGTAATTAAGTCATCACATCAACCGGAATGCATCGTAAGGTTGCTATATGAGTTGTGTGGTGATGATCGTTTGTGATATATCTCAACTGTCTGTTCGGTTGGCTGGTCGTATCCACTTTTAGACTTCAGGAGGACAATCCTTATTTGAACCTTGTAGGAACATAACAGTATCTTTGACATTCAGGCTTGTATAAGTGCATTCTGTATAGTGCGTATGAAAGGCTCTCCTGCATCGTTTTGTTTAATCAAGTCTTCTGAAATGCACTTCGGCTTTTACGTCTTACGGTGTTGTGTCGTATAAAGCGTATCGGCACCCACGAATATATTTCCGCCTATGCATGTACTTTGAATATGAATGTCCCACTGTGGCTCGATATTTCCTTATTGATCTATTTCAATCCCTTATCCTTTTTTTAAGACTCCCAATAATCTTGTGATCAAGCCGCTGGTTGCCTGTCCGTCCGTGGGCGTGACATGTCCTGCGTGTCAGTACACATTTTGTGCTCGTTGTCACATTGCCTGGCATCCGAACCAGCCATTTTTGTGCCAGTCTGGATTGGATCATAAAGCACGACGCCGGTCAAATACATACGGAGTAATTCGTGAATCGCAAACAACGAAGCTGCAAGACCAAAGTAATCCTACACAATCACACTGTCCATCAGATCTGAAATCGTTTGAACAGCCTTCAGGACAGTCATTTTCACAAGGAAGATCAAGTTCCTTGCATAGACTTTCCAAGCTCCAGAAATACGATCGTTTTAGAAGGCTGAAGTCACGAATGACTTTGTCACCAGATCGCGTTACTAATTCCTCGTCCACAACCGTCGATATCTCTGCCTTGGCTGTAGGATTTCCACCCTACCCGACGGAAGCTTGGCTGAAGCGTTGCCCTGCTTGCTTTATCCCTATCGAGCGAATCGAGGGTTGTGCGCAGATGATGTGTCGATCATGCAAACACACATTTTGTTGGTATTGTCTTACATCCCTCGATGTACGTTGTAGTTTTTTTTTGTCGTCGAATCCCTTCTGAGTTAGTTATTTAAAGAATGTCAGTAATTAAGTCTAACCATCTTCCTCTGTTCTATTTCCAACTTACAACCTGCTCCTCACATGGTTGCTTAGCAGTGTTAGCCATTGACGTGTTGCCGTTAATTATGGTGATACCTACATCGTCGGACAATTGTGCCTTCCATGAGCATCACACTTTGTGGTAGTGCTTAGAACCCAGTTTGAAGTTGTCGGCTCAGAATGAATCGTACCAGTTAGCCTCGCAACCAGCATTCAATCACGTCAAAGCTGAGAGTGAAGTGGGAATAGATAACTGTGAATGTGGTTCTATTAACTCGAAACATATCTAGTGCTTCAGAATTCTCACACGCTTTAAGATTAACGATGTGTTCTTATCAGAAGAACTGCAACTGTTTGCTTTTTTATTGATTACCTTCCTCACTAACATTTGGTTTAACTGTGTATAACATTTGTGTTTACTTACGAGTGTCTTTAGTTTACCCGCGATCCCTTTTGTATAGCTATGCGTTAACTAATTTCTTGTTACTAGCAGTGCAATAGAGGTGTAAACATTAGATTTTAACTTGTTCTTTGAACGACCACATTTGTCGTAGGTAAAATGGCCCTTGCGCTCCAGTTGTTGGGGTCTGTTTTACATAACCCATTCATTGAAACCCGTTGTGCTAACAACTACTTCATACAATCAACATTATACAGCAGACTTGTACCCTTGAGTTTGGAGGGCAGTATTTCATCAAGCTTAATCCTTTGCGTGTCTCTCAATCCGAAATATCCTTCCCATAGCCGATGCATTATGCAAAAAAACAATTAGTTCTGTAAGCAATTTTCGGTAGAAACCGTTGTTATTTCAGTTTTTGCTTATTGTTGGTCTATCCTTATTTCAGGATGATTTTCTTCTTCACCATTATGACTTTGGTGCTTGCAAAGGAAAATTGGGACATTCCCGGGCTTCGATTCTTGGTCACCGAGTTTATGTAAGTTCACTTTAAGTTGTTAAATATCGAATAGGCTGTTGTTTGCTTCATGTACTGC
>JTDE01021772.1:0-12402 GCA_014338405.1 Paragonimus skrjabini miyazakii | reverse complement strand
GTGAATGTTGTCTTTGTTTGGTCGTGTGGTCTGTGAAGTGAGTGCACTCACTTAATGACGCGGGGCAGTGAAAGCCGTGAGGAAGCTGTCTTGCTGATGACGCCTTAATTTCACTTACAGCTTGGTTGTTTGTTTGCAAGGTGTAGGCACCTTGATGTTGTATGTTTGAATGTAGACGTAGCTATTTTTAGGGGTTCGGTCCCCTACCCTCTCCCTTTTTTTCTCTCTTCTTAAACAGGGTTTGTTTCTTCTTCATGGTTGTGTGGCAGTTAAGCATCAGTGTGAACCACTGATGTATTGCTGTCTATGATGATGATGACGACGATTATATATATATGTATAGCCTTCGAAGTCAAGTTGTTGCTTTAGTTACCCGAAAGATTTTACTAGTTTAGACGACTTTAGGAATAAATTAGCAATCTCTTTCATAAAAATGAGTGAATATTTTTAGATCCGAACTGTGTTAAGACAAAAGACCACTGGTGTATATTTTAATTCTGTTATTAAAAAGTGGAATAAAGATACGAGGTCACTAATGCACATTGTGTACGTTTACGTGCGGCATTGAGATAAGTTAAATAGTCAACTGGTAGATGAGTGTATCATATAATATATATATATATATATCTTACGTATATGTTATATAGCTGACTGTAGAGTATGAGAAACACTAGAAACCGCGGGTTTATCACGGGTGATCAGATGTGTTACTAAAGTGTGCTAATCTTCAAACAGCTGTCGTATATCGCTGACTGCAAAGAAAACGTTTATAGGTTACGAGAACTGTTTCCAATCTTTTGTTGGAAAACCTACAAAACAGTGGGCGAACAGTGCTGATTAATGCAGACGCGCGGACAATCGACGGCGATTTTAACCGCCTTAGATAAAAATTCACACACACAACATTGGTAAACACAAAAAGCGCGTTTTAACTCCCTTGAAATTCAAAGTGTGTCCTCCAAAGAAGGTATTTTGAATAAGTGATGAAAAAGGCCAGCGTCTTAGAAGACAGCAGCATTGTTTGCACTCAACGTAGATGTTTGACCGTCTTAGTGTACAAGCTACCGACAGTTCCTGAAGTAGTCACAGAACCATATTCAAGCCGAGACAATGAACATTTCCCTCTCTAGCCTATTGACTACGTTATTGTTATGAAACAACATGAGATCATCTTTGTTTTTAGCTTCCAAAGTGGAACGATTAAAGTATAACATTAGTGAAAGAAGGTCAATAGTTGAACGATTGAGTAGGTCAGCGAATTGTCCTTTCGTTGTTAAGAGTTGTATCAGCTGACAGCCTGGAGAGGCAAATCTTTTGAAAAACCTTCAGGCTTACGGAAGAACGGACGATGGATCGGTAGCTCTGCTTGAAGGTATGCTATTAACATTTCCCCGTTCAACTCATTGTCCTTTGAGAAAGCTGTGTGAGAAATTGGTGTAGCTATACCACGGGCACATTATTTCAGCAGAAAGAAGGTTTGTTTCGTCTGGGTATCTTAGAAGGTCTTGGTTGTAACAGAAACACAGTACCTCATTCAATCGAAGTATCTCGGTCTGTATGATTCCTAAAATTGTGTTAATGAAAAGATCCTGCTTTAAATGAAAAATCTTGGTTTAGACTTTCCACATCGGCCATTTTTGAAGGAACTAATTGTTCAGACTACCGGATTGTTTTAGTATTTTCTAAATATCACGGCAATCTTGGTTTCTAAAGCGTGTACTAATGTGGATTTCATTCAGCTTGCGCATCTCCAGTCTGTTCAAGGAGGCGTGGCTTATGACTTATCTCCAGTTTTATATGCCTTTTCTTTCCGCCTCTGTTAACACGCAGCTTTTACTGAAAGGGGCACATTCTCTCGAAGTCGTTTGTCCTCTTTGGCCTTGTCTTACCAGAGCATCACAACAATTAAGCATGACTGATCTTACGAGAAAACTGCCAGTTTCCTTATGGTGATATATTGCCCACATCAGCATTTTCTTGCGCACAAAGAATTGACCGATACCGTTTAATCAGCCTAGCTATCATGATTGCCATAGTGCTCGTGTTTCACTTGCGTCACAAGGCGGTGAACCGGGTCATTCAATTGACGTGCTTAAGTGCTTGGTTGCTAGTTTGTTGCGTTGTCACGTGTACTGACCACTTGAGGATATACTATGTTATCCGTTGTCGTGTATTCTGACTCGCCCTTTCACCGTATGTATCACCGTAACTGCAGATAAACTGGCAATTCGCGTGAGTGTCAGCGTGATCCGGTTAATCCTGATCAGAAACATGAGAAGCAATCTCGTTAGTGAAAAGCAGCTGAGTTGGCACAATTTTAAACAAATGGTTACTTTCTGTCAACACCGATACCCGGGTAAATAAGAGGGCTATCTAGACACCATCGGTCACGCCCCCAGACTGTTGACTAGGGAACGGCCTTCCACGTGGGGGCTAACTGCGAAATAAACATAGTTCCCCTGACGAATAAGCAGTCGTGGACAGTGAGCGGTAGTACTCGCAGAGCGTGGTGGAATTAACGGTTGGCAGCCGAGTCTTATGTAGAATGTTACATAAGCCCTTTGACGATACTACGACATGGTGTATGTTTATCTACCTTAAAAGGATTTCAGGTACCCCAACGGGAACACATAGGCTCCCGGACAACATGCCGTCCGTCTGGCTTCCTGGCATCTTCAGTTTCCGTCAACCATGGACAATTCCCAAGGAAGGCGTACGAATCACCTCGATGATCACCGGCTGCAGCGGGTACGCAACGTGTGCCGGGTACCATGAGTCGTTGGACTCCATTCGATGGGCGTATGAACCAATTCGGTTACCGGGCCCCAGCAACAGGAAACATACGTCTCAACAGCCCTGTCGGTCTTGGACTCCCTGACTGGACAGATCTGCCACATAAGATCCGCCTTCGTTTGTGAATCTTCGAACTGCTGCTCTGCTTCTGTTGCAGCCTCTTGCAGGGTGCATAGGGCATCCTGGATGGATGGTCTTCATCCAAATGGCGTATGAACCGGATCACTACTACCCACCGGTCTCCGATGGACTGCGAACTCCATGCTTCTCCCTGCTGCCTTGTTGATGAGGTTTATGTTGAACCAAAGGCCCCGGATGGAACCTCTCTTTCTTCGACCTGAGTAACCTAGAAGTATTCTGCCTTCACAACTATGGACGTAAACTTATAGTACTTATGAATTTTGTCATGTCCGTCTGTCAAACTCTTCGGCCGAGGTGTCAGCAACCAGCTTTGCCTCCATGTCACACTACCGCACCAAACCAATTTGTTTCGTTTCCCCTATTTTGTTAAATAACCCCTCACTTGATGACCCTTAAATGCCGTTTCCAAACACACACGAGAGACTTACCTCATTTGCCGTTTGCAACGAAATTCACAGCCAGCATGCTAGTGTGTCAAACATCAAGGCTTATTTGCCTGACGGGCACAAACCCTTACTCGGCCCCCGAACATCGTTTAAGCTTGCCACCTTCATTGTTCGAAAACTTGTGCAAGTAGGGCAGCAGGCGGCTATTACACGTACTTTGGAGACTCTCCTCATCGATATCTATTGTCTTACTGAAACATGACTTCAGGAGTATAGCTCAGTGCTACATTTCCCATCTCTATCAGCCGCCTCATCATGCAGGTACAGTGTGTGTATGTCTGTGGCTCAAATCGCTGGCCAAGGCGGTGTTGGAACTGCCGTAGGCGCACACGCAGAGAAGGCTCTGCTTGACTGGGTTCCCGTCAGCAGCCGCTCTTACGTTGTCAAACTCGAAGGTACGATTAGAGCATCAAGAGACGCCTGTCACAAATGCTATGTTTGTTGTTGCGGCCGATGCTCCCATAGACTGTAGACGCAATAGTCCAACATGGCAGAGATGCCGTACACGCAGTACATTCTGGCTCACTCACACATTGTTTGAACGAGGGTGTGCGAATCCACGATTTTTCGTCACATCCAGACTCTGGTTCACTTCTTGCAAAATTTGGCTCTCATCCTCAGCCCTAAAATGCCAAGAATTCACCCCCCGTCCCTGTGCAGACATTGTGGTGCCTGGCACTTTCATCTTGATTATTCTGCAGACGGTACTGTTGCTCTCGGTTTGGTCAACTCGGGCACAAGGACGACTCCCGTCAAACCTGGCACATTGACAGTGGTTTCTGTGCCACCAAGCCGCGGTACGACTCGAAGCTCAGATCCCTTAGCCTACTGACCACCTTCCAAGTCAATGGAAGTTCATGTCGGTCCTGATAAATGGCTTCCCAGTTTGATTGCATTTGGACACTGTGTCGGATGTTACAGTCGTGTTGGAGAGTCTCTAGAGAATATTTGGCCGACCCCCAATTCGACGAACGTCTCAATCTACCACCAGCACCTGTGGCGGCCGTTTGCAATTGACTGGCTAACTGCAGTGTTCCGTCTCATTCCGAGACGCGACTATTAACGGTTTCTGCTTCGTCTCTGGCTCTAATCTTAAGTTGTTTGGGCTCTAGTGGTTAGAACAACTTTACCTGCTCGATTTTCCAGTTCGAGCAACCAGGTGCGCTCCCTTGCCGTGCCACGCAATGCGACAACTGAAATCGTCTAACGGTTCGCGCCATTGTTTCAGAAAGGTCTGGGACTCTGCTATCAGACCCAATCAATCTTGCATCTATCTCCAGGAGTTCAACCCGAAAAAATCGGTACCGTACGCAACTTTGGCGCTTGTGAATGCAGAGCTCAAACACGTTGAGGAACAGGGCGTCCTCATTCCTGTTTCGTATTCTGTTTGAGCCGCTCCGTTTGTCGTGGTCAAGAGGGCAATGACTCGATTCGCATCTGTGCCGTTTTGTCAACTGGGCTCAATTATGATTTGAAATCAAACTGCTATCCACTTCCGGTACCAGACGATCTGTTCATAACCCTCAATGGCGGAAATTGTTTCGCCAAACTGGATCTTGCTGACGCTTATCTACAAGTCGAAGTCGCACCCGAGTCTTTTGATTTGGTCACTATCAACATCCATCGCGGGTTATTTCAATATACCAGACTTCCGTTTGGTATCAGGACGGCTCCTGCGATTTTTCATCAGGTGCTGCATACGCTTCTCACTGGTCTCTCCGGAGCAGCTGCGTACTTGGATGACATACTGATTGTCGGACGCACCCCGGATGAGTTGCAAAATCGAATTCACGCTGTTCTGGAGCGTATCCAGGAATACGGTTTTCGTTTGCGACTGGAGAAATGCCCATTCTTTCTTTAATCTACCAAATACCTGGGCTTCATTTTCGATGCAGCCGGCCGTCATCCCGACCGGGCTATTCAACTGATGCCGCCACCCAAGGATATCCCTTCACTCCGTTCCTTCCTTGATTTGATCAGCTACTACAAGGCATTTCTATCCTCGTTACATAGCGTCCGGGCTCCGCTCAACTGTTTGCTGGAGAAAGACGCATCTTGGCACTGGTCTACCAACTCTGAAGCCGCATTCGTTCAGATGAAATCGATGCTCGCCTCCAACCTGCTTCAGATACCATCCGACACTCATTGGATGTCATCCGCGCCGTCGCGGTCACTGCGGCTGACATTAAGCGGACCACACAAGTAAATCCAATACGTCCAAGGTCGTTGGTCTATCACGACTCTGACAGGAAATCCACAACAGCTACAACAACGCTGTGAGTCTCTCTCTTTGGTTGGAGACTGTCTGATGTTTGCTAATCTTGTCTTGGTTCCAGCCAGTCTTCGTCCATCGGACCTCTGGCAGTTCCACGTGAGCCATCCGGACACCAACCTAATGAAAGTCATCGGCCGCAGCTATGCTTACTAACTTGGCATGGATCGTCAAATTGAAAGCGTGGTCAAACATTGTTCCAGTTGCCAGCAGGCTCCCCGAAACTCAACCTGCCAGACGCCGATCCCATCGCCTCAACCGGAGTACCGATCGCCGAGGGTTCATGTCAATTTCACCGGTCTTATCTAGTTCTGGTTGACGCATTTCCAAATAACCTGAGTTCGTACCACTGATTTCACCAGCGGCAACTACTACTACTACTCTTTGACGTCTCTTCAGTTAGCATGGCTTCCCCGAAACCATCATGTCTGACAATGATGCCCAGTTCATTTCGGAGATTTCTATCGCCGCAACGCCACTGAACACGTCCAATCACCCCCATATCATCCGCAGTTCAACGGGCAGGCAGAATGCTTCGTCGACACACTCAAGTGTGCCGCTTTCAAGTACCATGGGGAGGGGCGTCTAAAAAATCGTACACCAGTTCCTGCCTGTCTACCAGACGACTATTAACAAGCTTTTGAATAGTAACCAATCTCCTTCCGAAGCCTTTGCGGGTCGCAAACTGCGAACCACGCTGATAGCTATGATCCCGATGAAGCAGTCAGAACGGAAGCAACTTTCTTTAGACGAACGCGCTCTACGATGAGTTCAGTCACCTGTCTATGTCCGCGATTATCGATCCGGCTACAGCCAGTGAGCAGACGGTGTGATAACAAGGCTCCAGAGCAAGGTGCTTTATGAGATTTCCGTTGTGGGGTACACTCGGGTTTGCCATCCGTAATCGGCTCCTGCTACGTCATGGTATCAATGAAGATATCTGTGACGACCAGGGAGCTATACTGTTTATCCTACTACTGGACACGTTCGAGCTTCCTGAAGAAGCAATATCACCTAAAGCATCAACCTTACCTCCATCGGCTGTCAAGACAATCGTCCTTCCAGACGTTGGACTCATCGACAACGCTGACCACCTACTCTTATTCAGGTTGATCCGAAGACGATCAGCTACTGTCAATCTTCGTATGGGTGATTTCGTGGAAGTCTTCAATTCTTCGAAGAAATCGTTTTATTTGCCTCGCAAATGACCCAAAACTGCTATTTTAAGTAACTTTCAAAGTTGGCCCGGATGTGTCCTTCTTCCCTTTTTACGAACGTTCTCGACCTTTCGTTGCCATCTTTGGACTCCCGCCTACACCCTCGTCTTCTTATTGGGGCCTCACTGTATTGCCTAGACTTTTGTCTGGTCCATTTTTCGGCCTTGCTTTGGTACTGGTGTAGCATGCAAGCCGGCTGTTTACCGCTCTGGTTGTCCGTAACACTCTCGGACCAACTGTGGGGCAATGTGGAGACACCAGGGGACAGCGTTCTTCCGAAGTAGGGGTTCCAACAAGTCCTGCAGAAGGAAACAACAAGAAACAAACATGAGCCAAAGGCCCAGTAAGCCATGCACACGACTTACACAAACAATAACTAAAACGGCGCCGATAACGCAGCAGCACACTCCGTCACCAATTCAAATTCAACTAGTGCGCGCTTGCTGGTTTCGGTCGCACATTACACTGGTCCCATCCTCTATGAGTATGAACGCATTTGTGACCACGTTGTCTTCGGACTGAGCGACAGTCTTCTTGTCCTCATGCATTAATCTTGGGTGGTTAGGTTGATTGGGTAGTTCTGAGTTAATCGTGTATACTCCGTCGTCTGTGGTTCATTGACGTATCGTTAATCATTGTTCTATTATCTGGTATGGTTAACCTGCGCGCTCGTAGACCGTATGTGCAGTTACAACACTGGCTAAATGCTAACGAGCGTGACTTAGGTGGCCCGCGTTCCTACGGTACTTGTCGAACAGACAACGATGAACGTTTGTTGCGGCTCTGTGCTGGTAACGATCTGTTTCTGGCACATACGCATCTTCAGCTTTCTAAGTATCAGTACCTGTCGACCTCCATCACCGAGTCAGTGGTGGACACAGATGGACCACATGGCTGTCAGTGGCGCGGGTGTTTTCAAGGTTACAAGTCAGTCTGGAGCACATCCGTGAATTCCGGTAATACATTGTTATGAACCAAGTTCGCTTTGCGTTTTGGTGAGTCCACTTCATCGCCAACCACAAATTGACGTATCTAAACTAACAGGGACGTAGACGCTTTACGCTTACCGGTGTACGCTCGCCTCTAGTCGAAGTCCCCATCCATCAGACGACATAAAAGCACATTGGACTTGCAATATGTAAGTGCGGTAGTGTCTCCCCTGGTACTACTGCTGATTCAGCTACCAATCGCTGGATCTCTATGCGGTCAGTAGAACTTCTCGACATTCTCGACATATTCTATCCAACAGAGAATATAACTCGGCCTTCAGGCCTACTCGCCTGGATCTCCGGAATCAACTACGAGAGGATTGTGGAGCCTGAGGGAGACAACGAGCTATGCAGATGGAACAAGCCGCTGCTACCAGTAGCTCTCGAAAGCCTTACAATCTCATCCGATCAATTGTTAGCAGGAGGCCAGGTGTGAGCGAGATGATTTGCGAAGCTTAGGATTTTGGGCTGAGCACTTTCAACAGCAGTTCAACTGGCCAATCTCGCCATTGACTACGCCTTCGGGCCCTGCCTGTGCTCATTTGTCTGTTGGCGTTTCTCCATCCTCGGAAACAGATCTCTCGCTTGAGCTCAAGTTTCTGAAACGTCACAAGGCACCTCCTCCAGATGAATTTCCTCCCGCCCTTTTTGTGGATGGAGGTCCAGCCTTAGTTAAAGAGGTGATGGCCGTGCTCCGGGAACTCTGGATCTGTAAGGTTATTCCAAATGACTGGGGTTTTGCTAACGTCATTCACATTTTCGGAAATCGCTGATGTATTTCGTATGCAAACCACCGAGAAATTAGCTTGGTTCTTATTGCTTCAAAGTTGTTCGCAGCCATTGTGCGTCGTAGACCAAGCGAGACGCGCGAACGACATATCCGTGAGAAGTTGGCTGAGTTTCGCCTTGACCGTGGCTACATTGATCATGTCTTCACAATTCGTCTGGTGTTTGAACTCTGCCGTTCATATAGAAGGCCAGCGGTTGTCTTCTTGGACATCAGAGGGGTCTTCGATTTAGTTGACGGAGCTGCACTCTGGGACTGTCTACAGAGGAAGAGTGTGCCTGAGAAGTATACAAACATCCTGAAACCAATCTATTGTCAGACCTCGGGCAGGATTATAGCTAATGGCAGTATACCGCCGACCTCTAGCATCTCAAGTGGGGTGCGACAGGTTTGTCCATTCTCTCCCTTCCTATTCCACTTTGTAGTAAACGAGATCCTAGAGTATACCCTAACAAACTGTTAATATGATGGTGTGTAGTTGCTTCCAATCACTCGACTTCGAGACACAATGAGACCTGAGGGGTTCAATCACGGGTCTGCGAATGTTCGTAAGTCAACTGATCACCTTACTGTTTGTCGTGTTGTCTTTGGTTTGAATGGGCCTCGACGGAAAGTGGTTACTGTGCAGTTTCAACAGGTGATTGTGCGTTCCTTTTGATCACATTTGTTTATATTGGATTTCTTTTATGTACCCATTTGAGGGCCACACTTGGTCAATCCTTTCTTGGCAAAGAGTTGCTATCCCTCGTGTGGTCCGACCAGGATTTCCGTTCAGCGTTAGGTCGACCGCTCATTATTAATGCGGTTTAATTAATCCATGATGAATGCCATGACTTTTGCATGAAACGGCAATGTTATAATTGTTGGCTGCTTTACAGCTTCGTACTGTTTACGTGACAAGATGTGCATGGTTAAAATTGTTCATTTTTTGTAATATATTTTAAGTTCAATTTATGTCCTTACTACCTTACCATTGGCCATGTGTATGCAATAGTGTTATGCGAAACTGATGGGAGCAAACTAAATGTAAGCATCTCCAGATTTTTGTTTTTGTCGTCTCGGCAAATTATTGGCATCCCGTCTGCCTAATTTGACCGTAGAATGCTACAAACCTGCATTGTTTTATCCTGGTTATCCTTCTTCTGCTAACAGGTTGTGAGCGTGTTCACTGGACTAACGCTGTTGCTTCTGATTGCAGCTCCTTTCGTCCTCATCTCTCTCCCGTGTATTGTTTGTGCCAAATGTCATGACGTTCATCGACAACGTCGTTTGCGTAAGTGCCAAGCCCGCGCACAGTTTCTCTCCAACGGATTCACAGTACGTGATCAGTCCGAATCTGCCACTTCTTCCAAATGTATTCCTGCCCCGTTGGCTATGATATCCGATGGGCTTATAGCTGAGTCTCTCCCTGAACCTGTTCAGTCGGCCATAGATAGCAAGCTAGTGGTCGCCCAAACTGCAGACGTTCATTGGTTTTCGCAACATTCAGGTGACTCGGAAATGTGATCTATTTTTTGGTAGGACTTATTCAACCTACCTGTCATCTAATTCAGCTGTGATGGAAGAAGCCAGAACGCTTCACCTATCAATGCTTTAGTTTTATAAACGTTTGTAAACCTTTTTGGACAACTGTACATTAAGTACATGATTATATGGTGATCTCATCGCTTATTCGCATTTACACACTATGTGCGTCAGGTCGTTCTTTTTTTTAGATTTTGTTCATATTTTTTACGCTACTGATGAGTAGTCCACTGTCAGAAAACGAATTATTCTGTTTTGGCTATCATTTAGAAGACAATTATTACGATGTGTTGTTAATATTTCACCATTTTCTTTTCGAAAAAAGAATTTCATTAAGTTGCGGGTCACTTTGTATCCCGTCTGACTGGCCAACCTATTAGAATTTATTTCCCCAGTTAAACTCATTGTACCCCTATTTTCCTGTTTTCTCTCGCTCATAATTCTTCGCTCATCTTGCGTCATCTTTTCCAAGTTATTCCGATTTGCGTCTTTTTTATGTTTATTTTATTGACTAATTAATACCCTCATACACCTTATCACTTCACATGATCTATAGCCAATCCGCTAGCCGTATGTGGATATCCATTTGAGCTGTAATCTGAATTTTTAATATTATTCTCACCGACATGGTCTTCCTGATTATCAATCCTCATTGCGAAGAGTTTCGGCTTCTCAACAATAACAGAGACGTTCATACTCAAATTATTTATCACATTTGCTGTCGATATGCATGTATCGCTAAATTTGCGCTCCGAGCATGCAGACTTGATGACATCGTTTGCTATTAAGTATTTGCTCACACACCGGAAACCAGTAAGTTTTTGCTATAGAGTTACTTCATCGCAGTGTACTAACTCAAGTTCATTGTTTTTCGAGGACAGAAGTGTGCCTATGTGATAGCTTAACTACTGTGATATCTAAACCATGTGTGCGTGATATTCCGAGCCAACGTCTCCGCAACGAGGATGAGCGCGTGGGTGACTGTTACCGGGCTTCCTTTTTAAAGATGACATCCCCTACAATTGATGGGTTCGAATTAGTTGGTTCAATTTATTTGACATTTTGCCAATTACTCAACATCAATTTGTCTGCCAAACCCCCTGTCGTCGGTTGCCATTCATTTTCCTATTATTATGACTACATCCTCCGTTACTCCCTGGGGATGCTATTGTCCACCTTAGGGGACAATTCTCCAGACCAATTATGTTCCGTTTACTGCTGATTTACCCCCAATAAAGAAGTTTGCTCTTTTGTTGATTCACGTCTTTGTAAATCTGGCTTTTGAGTAACATCAATAGTTTCGTTCATGGACTGTACTTTTACTAGTAGATCGGACTAAAAAATAGACCACGTTCATAATAGGCTTGATTAGGAATATCTCTACAAATATACCGATAATCCGGCCCTTGATCATCATGTGTTATGGGATGCTGTCTTATATTTTTGTGGCGCAGTTCAACCGTTAAAATCCAACTGACACGAAACTATATCTATCCCACTGCTAAGACGATTGGTACAGTGTGGAATCTGTATGGTCTATATTTGGCCTTTTTTTATCGTTTAGACTGTGTTGACAGTTTTATGTCACGTGAAAATGGCCAGTTTGCATTGGTAAAACGTAACCAACTTGTTAAGTAATCAGTTCATCACATGTCCACATTTCGTTCGATAGAAATGCAACACGACTTACTTGGATGTCGAGGATTGCATTGAAGATAATGCATTTCTGGGGCATCTGTGCTCACAAATCGGCAGTCATCTTTCAGATTAGCTAAAACACGATTGATGTTCAGTACAGCAAAACTACATTGAATTGATTTCGGACAAAATGCGTTTTCTAGTTTGCTGGACTGAATAATCATCATGAACTTCACACAGACCGATCATTGTCATGCGTTTCAAACATCGTTCTAAAAGGTAAGATATCAGTCCATATGAGCTCATTGGGTTCTTCGTATTAGCAAACATTTTTACTTCATCCGGAAAGCTTCTCTATAATCAATTCGTAGAGCTTTTTGGCTTTCTGTGCAAATCCCAAACACACACACACCGCTTCTGCGACTAAGTTGGGCTGAATGCTAATGTTGTGTGAAAAGAAGTTCTTACATTCTGTTCGTTCAGTTACCACAAAATCATTTGATATTCATAAGGCAGTTTATCCGTAGGCTGACGAAATGAGCACGAACAGCTGTATTGTGTGAGTATAGATGAGTGGTTTCAAAGCGTTTTCAGC
>JTDE01021769.1:41904-52165 GCA_014338405.1 Paragonimus skrjabini miyazakii | reverse complement strand
TCTCACGAGGATTCCGTAATAGAAAAGGATCCGACAGTCGGTTTTGCACCAGGTAATCATATCTGATCATTCAGTTACTCAATTTCGGGCTGGTGGG
The DNA here is from genome assembly GCA_014338405.1 of Paragonimus skrjabini miyazakii. Classification (NCBI taxonomy): domain Eukaryota; kingdom Metazoa; phylum Platyhelminthes; class Trematoda; order Plagiorchiida; family Troglotrematidae; genus Paragonimus; species Paragonimus skrjabini miyazakii. The sequence continues at coordinate 52,068 of JTDE01021769.1, read as the reverse complement.
CAGTCTTGTCATTGTTTTGTCTTGAAACTTATTCAACCGCGACCAGTGCAAAAGTGGTCAGGTGACGGATAGTGCCTATCGATCCGATAGTTAGAAACAACCCTACTGCACCTTATGTATTATTCGTTTGTGTGTTGGTGAGGTTAGTGATCTTGCGAAACTTTGAGTAATTGATGAAAAAATGCAGCAAACAGTCGCCAAGCTGTGTGTGCTGAACATATCTGGCATGTTACAGAAAGGCAAAAAGACGGTAGGTAAAGTGTGGAGCGTTTTCATGGTGGAGTAAACTACCCGGCCTGGCTTGAGACTGACCTGACCAAGTTAATCAACTGCAGTCGTGACACTACCGTTAGGGACCACCGCGGTGATCCCCTGGCGAACTTTGGCTGATGGTGTCAGAATATTGTCGCAGAACAAAATACGGTTCGATTACGCAATCCGATCCTTTATTTTCAGTAACACAGGAAATTCCTTTCAACTACCGTACCACAAATGTGACATCTGCCATTCTGCTCCCAACTTCTAGTCGTTTTTCTGCGTTTGTCTTTAACCACCCATCACTAATATTGTTCGTCCATCAGTTAAACAGTTGGTTCATGCTTGTCCAATTTTTGTGACTGTCTGATACGAATTAACAGTATTCGGCGTAACGCCCTTTGTTTTCGAACGTTGTTTTAGAATTGTTAAACACTGTGCTGATTCTTTGGGACTATGTTTATTACTTTCAATGAAATAGTAGTACCCTTTCGAATGTTCTCGTCATTTGCGATATACAACAGCATTGAATCTCAAAAATGAAATAAACAGTGTACTTTCATTCACACACATGTCTGTCGTTAATCAAAACCACGGCAAATGGAGAAACATAAACCCTTTATGATTTGACAAGTATTGCCTCGAATGTCTTTGAAGTGACTGATTTGTGATGGCACAACTCTCAGGAAGAGTTTATGGGATCGGTCATGTGACCGGCCTCCTGCTGGCGTTTAGCAATCGCTGAACCTGGCTTGCGTCGTCTAACGGGGTCATACTGGGACACATCGTTGGTTATTCACATTCATAAATGAGATGGTTGTTTTTCATTTTTTCCGTATTTGCAAATGTGCTTCTGAAATTAAGTAAATATCTTCCTATTGCTTAAGGGTTTAACATGGCGGCTGGTTTTCTGAGCATCACAATCATCTTTCCCAAACCACCAAACGACAACAACAATCTCCATGCGAAGCCATGTACTTGGATGATATGCCTATTTCCTAGAAACGCTAATGGAGTTCCTCCAACGAATGATATAGTTCAAGCCGCAAGGACACACTTTAAATTTGGAGGACCAAATTGTGAAAATCCTTCGGTCGAGCTGGAACCAATCACAAGAACAGTGTCCAATCGCCACAAGTGTTCCACCAGCTGTACTGCGAAAGATGTAAAGAGGGTGAAGCATCGACTACGGAGGAGCTACCTCTGTGAGATGTTGGTGCAATTTATGTGAGATAATAAAACAAAGTGGACTGGAATTGTAACGATGAAACCAAATACAGTCTTAGTGACAAATTAGACGAGAAACAAAGCAACTTTTTCCCGTAACAAATTTGAACAGAGAAGCCAGAGACAATTTTTGCGCAATGTATCTCTCGAGCACATTTCGCTGCATCTCATCAGGTACACTTTGAAGTCTGGGTTTATATAGCAAAGTTCAATGGACGTTGTGAAGCTAAACAGCATAATCATCATCCACACAAACGGTTGGTGGTATCCGATTCGGTTTAACCTGTCACAATGATCGAACCAGAAGGACACTTGCAGATGGCTTGCGCCGCACCAATTGTGGTTCCACTCACACGTCACTTATCCGGTGTAAACCCGAAGGAGTAAGACCAGTAGGTGTGTGAGTGAGGCCTTTGTGTCCAGCCGGCCAATGTTTGTTAGCCAGTTCGTAAGCTAGCTGGAAACTGGAATCTCTACCTCTCGAGAAATAAACAGAGAGAGACTGCAATGGTAAGATCTAAACTGGGAGGAAAAATATTGAAAATATAACGCAAGAAGTATTCCAGTATACCGCTTAACGTCAAATTTTACATCATCTGTGAATTCTCGTTCAGGTGCCGGGCCACTTACATAGGCAGAACGGAGCGGCAGCTACATAGTCGGGTCAACGAACACATTCCAGTTTGGGTTCGCGAAACGCTTGTGGATACCACGATGCCTGGACTCAAGTCAGAATGTGACAAGTCACAAGAAACCGGCGTCTTCGATCGCTCGACACCTGTTGACTTGTCGACCCTAATTGAACCTGGAGATGGCCTTCTGTTATGCAACAGAAAATCGAAAGCTTCTCCGGTTCGCGGAGGCGATAGTAATTAGTAAGTGGAAGCCACCCCTCTGCGTACAGAAAGACTTGTTCGTCAGTACCAGGTTGCCCTGGCAACTGATGTGCATGGGTGTGTGTGTGTGCCTGTGTGGTTGTTGGTTTTGTTGTTTAACTTCACAATATCCATTGAACTTTGCCATATAAGCTCACGGACTGCAGTATATACCTGATGAGATGCAGTGAAATGTGTTCGAGAGATGCATTGTGCAAAAACTGCCTCTGATTTCTCCGTTCAAATTGTACGAAGGAAGTTGGGGAATGGCGACGGTAGCTGATTGATCGTGACCCAGATTCCTAAAAAGATGAGGTTTTACCGAACGACTGATATTTATTAGTTTTTGTACACAACGAAGTATGAAAGAAAGCTGACTTATTTGTTTCCATCGCACTCACCGTCTCCTTGTTAGGTATTCGCCATACTTGCATTGATGATCCATCAGTTCGTGACAGTAGCCTATTTACGAATGCACTGAACTCGACATCACGGTCATAACAGTGTAACAAATAACATGATATAAAATACATTAAATATGCTTGAACGTTAAGCGCATTAATCTGTCGTTGATCAGTACCTTTGCGGACGGATACTTAAGGTCAGTGACTTCTGTACACTCAAGAATTATGGTGTGCTATAAGTAGCATTTCGAATGACCGAAAAATGATAGGTTTATCTTGTTTCCTCAACCCTTAGAGCGCATTTGTTCGTTCGGTCATACGGCCAGTCTTCTTCGTCGTCAATCCTCCTAAGTGTTTACTTGAGAAACACTTCGCCAAACGTTTTAGCTTAGTTGTGTAAAAACTTCGATATGTACGGGACATTCGAAACTCTTCAACTAAATTAAACCAAGGTTCTTGTAATCCCGGTTGTTGTTTAAAGTAACTATGATTACAATTTTATTGACCCACCTCTATTTAAATTTGCATGACAATAAAGAGAGGGAGAGGTAGAGCAACATATATATGGATGGATTAAGAGGGTGACTAAGGAACCGTTTGTGTGGGCTGTCTCTCGTGTACATGCCGATCGAGTAGAATTTTAAAACTCAGTCGTTACGGCCTTGGTCACGTAGTTAGATATTATGGTCCACTATCAGCAGTTGTTAAATGAAAAGTGTTGTCTACGTTGAAACCTACCGATTCCATACTGTGTAATCTCGAAAGCTGATCCCCAACCCTTTCTCTTCTACTTAGCGGTGGAAGGTCTGTAAGTAGATGCTCCGATGTTTAGGGGAGTGAGGACTGAATCACTCTTCTCGAATGCTTAATTGGTTAGTGTCAAGGGCCTCTTGTTCTTGGTACCCGTGACTCCTTCAGTTGTTCGTGTTTGAATGAGTTCATCAGACTGCCTATCTTACTTCACTTTGTCAAGTCGTGAACTTGTTACATGCATTCTGTGTATCATTTCGTAATGTGATCATTGTATCATTCTTAGGTCTGAGTGGGATCTGTTAGATTAGCGCACATTAGTTTGATTCACATGTCGTACTCCTTTTTGAGACTATTCGTACGATTCTCTTGAGTTATTAGAAATAGGCTTACTTTGTTTCCATGTTTGATTAAATCATATTGGAATTCTCTACCATGTTCAGCCCAATCGCGAGAAGTCTTGACCAGTTCCAGCGAACCAATCATAGTCACGGTGCCTTCAACCCTGATCGATAGTCGACACGCCAAGTTGGGTTTACAAACTGGCGAATTTGTTCTGGCTATTATTTTACTCGCCTACGCAAGCCTGTTAACCAACGGCTTTTTACCAGCGTTCCAATCCTACTCGTCTGCATCCTACAACAACTTGACCTATCATTTAGCTGTCACTTTGTCCGGAGTTGTGTGCGCTGTGGTGACTGTCGTCGCGACGTACTTGGTGCACCGATCGAAACTAGCACAATCCGCCCGTACACCTGGATCAGACCTTGCTGGAAATCGGACACATGGTGGGACTGACTGGGCTACCGCTTCCTACGTATTGCGCACCCAGATGGCTTGGTTGTTGATTGCCGGATTGGCAAGCGCTCCTGCATGCCACGTAATTTTTCTAGCTACCACAAGCCCCAAACCTCCGTTGCTCGGCGGCTTCGGACCAATTTTGGCCGTGAGTTTCGCTAGTGTTTTCACTGTTCTACCTAACCGATGTACGGGCAGACATACTTTTAACGTGTATTTCACAAACGTTAGCCTCCATCTACAACAATATTGGTACGTATGGACTATATAGGGTGGAATCGCTCGTATCTAAACAGTATCGTCTTGCTTAACTGAGGTTCGAATCAACATTCTTTTCCTTATCATTGTTGATTGGCGCTAACGCCACTTATCTGTTGACAACTGTGCTTACATGCACGCTAAACTTGTAAGTTAGATTTGTACTTGCCTCTGTGAAACGCCTTAGGTTGCTAAGGGCGATTATTCGACGTAGTACTAGTTCAATTGACCTGAACTATGTTCAGCCTAAAATACTGATTTTTCGAATAGTCACATAACCAACATCTCAATTCATGATCGAAAATCTCTCTACTTCGCAACGCGAACCTTTTTGATGTATTCAGCCCTCATGGTTATCTATGGTCAAGTCATGGACAACTTTGTGCAGCTAAAAGGTGTAACCAGAGCTGTAGTTACAAAGGTGTTTGCGTAAGTGAAACAACGAGCTAGTGGAAAGTATTCACAAGCGTAGATCGCCCATCTGATAACTGTGTGAGCGTTGATTGGATCATGTATTCCGCTTGTCAGTTCAGCATTTTCCGTACCAGGACTTATTTTTCGAGACTACTAGCAGTTTTGTGAAGTCGCGGGATGGTCACGAAGTATAAAGTTCCTGACTGTACTTGACCCACAGTATCTCCTGACTAGATACACGTTGTGATAGGATGATTGGCAGTCACGAAACCTCCCAGTGTTGTATGTAAAATGTAATATTTGAAGCTGTGTGTCCTCGAAATATGCAAACAGTTCCACAGCAGTACGAGTGTGGAAGAACGCTTCCAGTAATGGGCGGAAAATAGGAGTTTTCAGTTGTAGTTCCAGTCCCAGTGGTATTGTGACAATCTTCTTACTTTCGTCGTCATCCTCATCATAACAGCCATGAGACCCACCAGAAGGTACTGTGGCTCGGACAGTCGCTCACCTCAACAATGACGTGGAATATACTAGAAGAAAAGTTACTGGATAAGTTAAAACAAATGAATAAATAAGGTAGGAACTAAGCAGAAAAACTAAAAGTGTTACGCCATTGGTTGCGGCACACTAGGCTTATGCCTCTGTGATTGTCACATAGACTTCTGGTCCCCTTTTTGTAAACGAGAATCACTGTTGATAAGCACCAGTCACGAGGTACTTATGCAGTTTCCCAAATCGTCTGATGGAGATTTGTCAGTTCTGATATCATCCTTTCCCAACCATTTTTGAAAAGAGAAGAAGAGATGAGATCTGGTCCAGGAGTCTTGTTGTGCTCCAGGCCCACTTCTGCTTCCAACGGAGGGCCGTTTGGAATGCAATAACTGACCATTCAAGTGTCGTCTTCCACGTGGTCTGATTGAGGTCAGCTAAAATGTTCCTCGAGAATGGTGAAAAGTAAACCATCTTCTTCACATACAGTCTCATTTACACCGAATCGACGGTCTGTAAAGCTCAGTTACTGTGTGTGCTCTCGAGGGGATCGGGCAACCTGATCATTGCTCACAATCGAAAGTGGTTGAACATTCATAAATGATAATTCGGTCGTGTCCAATGTGAGGACAGTGGTGCAGTGGTCAACAAGATGGCCTGATAACAGAGTGGCCGGAGTTCTAGTCCCGATCGTGGCAGAATATACACTACCGACGAGCTCTGATGTGAAGGAAACCCGAGTCTAGTGCTTGTTTTCGAAAGGGGCCGATTGGAAAGTCTATGGGAATGCGACAGTTGCGATCTGTTATGGATGATGTGCAATCTGTATGAAAACAAAAATCCCCTACTAATTTTCAGATAAAAGGTCTTCTGCTATTCCCAGATAAAAAGGCTCGTTCCATTTATTTCCACTGTTCGACCAAGTGATGCTCACGTTTTTTACACAAGTTTCTGATCAGCTTGCCCTTAAGTCCTCGACGGTTGTCATCGCATTTAGAGCCAGGTGTAACCGAGTGACGCTTGTTCATGGGGTTTATCGACATGATGGAAATCCAGTTCTGTTGCAACTGCACAGCTCCTGCGGAACACACATCCTCACATCAAGCTTTTATAGCTACTGCATTTTATTCCCACTGTTCGTTAAATTCTCTCACTTGACTCGAACTGGACAATTTGTTCATCACTTCTTCCCGGAAATGGTTCTTTACACGCTCCTTGCTCGAATGCTAGTTGAGTATCTTGCGTTTACGAGTGTACGAATTCTGGGCGAATGATAAAAACGAAACGGCCACATACAACAGCATGGTTCGAGTCTAGGTAGTTGTTTCATAAAGGACGATAGTCTTTAACAGAGTCGCTCCACCTGTAACTGACTGCTATATGACCCATCTCGGTCCACGGCTGAGAAGCACACGAAGGTCTCCATGTAACACAGTGCTTCTTCCTGTATTGAAATGCGGTGCTCGAAATATAGAGACCGTGGGATGTGCATAGCTGTAGCAGTATTTCGTCATTGTCAGTGCATTGTGTCCGGACACCAAACATACTTCTCAGCCGCCTCCCCACTGAGGAAAAAGAATCAAACTGAGCATTGAAATCGTCCGCTAGTATGAAGATGTCTGAGTGTTTATTTTGCCTCAGAAGGTCAACGAAAGCGTTATAGAACGCATCGTTGGCATCCGAACAGCTGTCCGTTGAAGCGTACGTGCACTAATGTTTACCAGTCGTCTTGGTCTCAGAAAATAGCTATCGCTCAAAGGCACATGGAAGGCAGAAGACTTGGGGGTAAAATGGTGGGAGAAAGTCGTGCTGAGTGAATAATGTCACTGTAAAGAGAACGATAATTCCTGATACTGCCCGGTTGTTTATGCTGCTGAGGGGGATTGACTGTAGAGGGTCCCCATCCCGAGTCTCTGACTCGGAAGTCCGATTTGCGAAGCAACAGTGTGCTTGGTTTTCTTAGGGTACCCTACTCGAAGCTAATGAATGAAGAGTCTGACTCACTTGGCAGTGTGCAGCTTGCGTAGCTCGAGGGCGTAGTGAATAATACGTGAATGTGTGATTCGGAGCACTGATACGTGTAGTGGATATACTCTGGTCTACATCGTCGACGGTCACAGTCAACCGTTGAGCTATCAGAGTGCTCTTTTTTCTGGGATATCTTTTCTAGCCCCCTTCTTATTGATTCGAAAGGGAGCAGTGCCGCAACTATAAAAGTAGTTCAGCTGTATACTCATAGTATCGTGTCTCACTTCCTTATCAATCCTACGCGGTTAGTAGTACGACATACAACCCTATGAGTGTAACGGTTTTTCGTCTGAATGCTCTGCTTTGGCCTTTTTGACAAAGTTGCACTTGGAAGGACGGGAGTCCTAGTTAGCATAGCCCTCCGGATCGATGCACTGCACAAGTTTGACCTCCATGTCAAGGTAGCAGGGTGGATTAGATTGACCAGTTAACGTACCAGGAAATGGCTTTTTAACTAATAGAAGAGTAGTTGCAAGTAGTAGCGAAAATATTTGGATAGTGTTTTTTTATGGAAAGCACACAGAACTTCATTTTTTGGAAATGTTGAGGGGCGAATTAAAATGCAAATAAATTAACGAGCTCTGCAGATATGTGGTGACGCTGTTATCCCTTCAGATCATTGTGAGCAGGTTTAAAGTGAACTAATTAGTTGAAGTAGGCATTCTTTTCGCGTGGATAGGAGAAATATCATGGTTTATAGAACATCTGAACCAATCAACACAACAGGTTTTATCATTGTGGGTGTTTGCCTATATTCCACGCGGCACTCGTATCCGTAAGAATTTTGGACCGTTTGAAACCTTATTGTTATGGCAGAAGCACACAGCCTTATGTTTTCACTAAAGCCACATGATGTAGGTCAGCGTGAATATCGAGAGCGAAATGGGACTGACAGTACACAATGTGCTTTTAGATTGCGAGATTTTCAGATAGTAGATAGGAGCTCCATGCCCTTCATTGGTGTTGGAACATCACTTTCTGCCCTCTGGCATCACAGAATTTTACTGCCAGTAACAATCACATTTGTGAATAGATCATTGTGTTTGTCGACTCATTTTCTAGGCAGTCTTCCTCTGGTTCGCCGGTGCTGTTCAACTTTGGTCAGCTCTAGCGGTTGTTCATCGTTGACCGCCGGTTGAGGGAGGTGGGGTTTACCTTTGTGCAGTCTATAACCGAAAAAATCTGTACATGAGTTGTTGGAGGCTCATTTGAGATCCCCAATGTCGATCAGATTGTTCCTCAAGTTGACTGAAATTTTTGGTTTCTCCTAAGCTCTAAGGCGTTTCTTCCTGTTGCACACCACATAAGTGCCGCGCGTTGCTTAGTTTTGCTCACAGTTCAAGTTGAGGCGGGTACGTTCGTTTTTGTAATGTTAGATCAAACGTAATTCAACTTCTCCGACTAAATACTTGACTATTTCGGCCATCGGAATTTCACGGACTAGCGAACATACTGCAAGTAACCCATTAGTTGCTGTCCTCCCCAAGCTACGAGCATACTGTTGGCTTGCCAATAACAACGCTTCCGCTTGAATTAACTGCCAACAACGGTGAGCATATTCGTATTTTCGATTACTTATCCGAGCTTTAGTCAGGCTGTTGGTAAATCTAAATCAGTCCGGGTTGTTAGGCTGAACCATCAACCATACCACAGAATCTACTGTCGGAAATAAGAAACAAGATTTTCCCAAAAGCGGCACGCATGCTCTACTGTCACTCATCGTCCATTTGTTTGTTTGCAAAGTGTGGAATGCAAAGGTGTGGAACGTTTAGATGTGAACAGTGTGCTTTCTCCTTCTTTCACCTCCTACTTCGGGCTCGCTTTTCTCTCCACAGTTGTACAGCAGCGTGAGCCGCTTACGTGTTGCTTTCTGTAACGATGATGATGCAGGTAGACAAAAACATGTTTCATGTTTGTGATCTATCTTTGATCGACCTGTTGTGTTTGCTATCAGTCTGCATACGCGCAGGTCGGAAAGGTCAGGGTATGTCCACACGACCTATGCATGTTCTCGTAGGATATGTTAAAATGAAATCGGAACAATGTGCTGTAATCAATATGCGGGTTAGACAGCATACTGCTTCAATAAAATTTAGATGCATGCCCACTGTTGTATATTTTCTTGTGCACAAATGCCCTCAGCTTGTGTCAGAATACTCGGTTGTATTTTATGATGCGATACGAACCGTAGATGTCTGCTCGTAATGTTGTGTTATTTTTCACTCGCTAGTCAAGCATAGTGCTCCGTCTTTTTACAATATTCAAACTACATTTGGCGTGTATATTATCTAAAGTATATTTTTAATGCGACATTCACAATTGATTTTGTAGAGCAGTTTCTTAGGCGACCATCATCATTATCATAACAGCCATGAGCCTGAGCAAAAGGTACTGTGGCTCGGGCCGCCGCTCGCCTCAACGGTGACGTGGAATATCCTGAAAGAAAACGTTACTAAGAAGGTTGAAAATTATTAAAACATGACTAAGCGGAAGAACCAGAAATGGTATAGATACAGGTCCGCCATTGACTGCGATACATCGCCATCTCGGATAGCGTCCGTAACCAGCGGTTTGAGTGGTCAGGAGGACCCCAGCCAGGCAGACGACACCTACCCACTGCTCAATGGAGCAGTCAAGGTCTTCATATTTTGTGACCCCGTTGTTGC
>JTDE01021769.1:24834-35338 GCA_014338405.1 Paragonimus skrjabini miyazakii | reverse complement strand
TGGGCATGAGGGTGAAGGCGCAATCGTGTGGATCTACCTCTGATGATTTTGACATTGTCACTGGCGTGAAGCAAGGTTGTGTCCTGGCTCCATCCCTATTTAGCTAATATTTGACTGCCATGCTAACAGTTGGTTTTCAGAACTCTGGGGAGGATGGTGTTAAGGTACAGTACCGGGCGGATGAGCGCCTACTGAATATTCGACGTTTCGGTGCCCCAACCCGGTTACATACCTTAACGATGCACATGCTTCTGTTCGCAGATGACAGCGCGCTGTTTGCACATAGCGACGACAAACTACAGCGACTGGCCACGGCTTTCCCGACCGCGGCATCCAAGTTTGGACTTGGCATCAACACATGTAAGACATTTTCTTTCTTTCAGCCTTCTCCGGGAGGAGGTGCTGTCTGTGCATCTTCACCCGAAATTCGCACCAATGGAGATGTCGACAGCTGCACGGATTTCTGCTACTTGGGCAGCAATCTGTCCACCGATCTGTCCGTGGACCGCGAGTTGAGAGTTCGTGTGGCAAAGGCTAGTACTGCTTTCGGACGTCTTGAAAGACGTATGTGGAAGAACCACCCATGAATCATTTTCCTGATCTTTTCGTAGTTAAACTTTGAATTTTGTTTTTCAACTTTATCCTCTCTAGAATGCGCTAACATGCACTCGTGTACTGAAATGCTCCTTGTATTACATTTTACATATCTTTGTTCCTAGTATAGATCTTGTCATTGCAGTCTCTCACACTGTTTATTTTCCGAGAGATATGGATTTCCTTTTCGTGCTAGCCATTCAATTGGCTAACAAGCATTGGCCGGCTGAACACATAGGCCTCACTCAACATTTACTGGTCTTATTCCTTCGGGTTTACACCGGATACGTGGTGTGTGAGTGGAACCGCAAGTGGTGCAGCGCAAGCCACTTGGGGTAATGGCTTAAAGCGCAGGCGTCCTCTGGCTTCGGTCACTGTGACAGGTTAATCCGTTTCGGATGCCACCAACCAGACTCATCCAGGTCGAAACAACTGTTTACCGCCTCGTTGGTGGCCACTCGCAGAAGCACCGCGCCATCACGTTTTTGGGCACTTTTGTGCCAGGTGAACTACACGTTCCCATCCTTGTCTTCAAAGATCGCGTATTGGCACAATAAAACCTTCATACAGTAGTCGATTTGGCGCGGATGAACGAGGTATTCATTGCATCACCCTATTCCACGTCTGTTACCTATATGACATCCTCAACATTATCACTGCGACCACAAGTTACTGTTAAAAACGATCACAATTCCAGCTATCAAGTCAAATTAGATTTGGTTTCAGCGACATGGACGTTATTTGTAAAGCCTGCAAGCGCTTCTGACCGAAGAATGCCGTTGCTAAGTGTACAGATGAAAAGTTGCTGTGACTAAAGACACTTGGATTGGGAATTTGTTTACTGTCAGACACCTGTTACAGGATATATGAAAATACACAACAATCGTAAACACCATTCTGCACGGCTGCCGTGCCGTTACAATTGTTGTCAATCATACAAGCCAGTTTCTTAGTGAACACGTTCGAGGTGAAACATAAGTGTTTCGGATTGTCGCTCCTAGTTTCCCGCTCATCTGATACTTGGAAACGCGTCGTTAATCGTCTTTTTCGAGTTCTATCATACATATCACACTATTCATTAACACCGCTGGGTAGCAAGCAGGCTTTGTAATTTGCTAAGAAAAGTGTGAAGAGTGCTGACTGCATTGTGAATGCGTAGTAAATTAGCAAGGAGACGGTATTCTAAACAATGGATGCGATTCATGCTAGTACGCACGGAGAGTAGTCAAAGACCGATGTTCGACCGCACAGAAGTAGGTAAAGTTGAGGTTCAGAAAGTGTGCAAAAGCCTTCAGCTTAAAAGTATTTACGAACAAGTGAATAAAAACAGTATAATTGGTGTGTGACCACCCGTTCAACAGCGGGTATAAAGTTGAAAAACTACGAATGAACTTCATTGATCAGTTATGCTGGTCACAAATCCGGTTTGCACGTAAAACTGCAAACCACCTGAGTAAACCAAACATGGTCATGAAACTGAAAACTCAAATTGTAACGCTCACCTGTACATTTTCATCAGGTCATATCGATCGACCAGCGTCAACTTGGTTTTCATCTCATCTAGTTGTTTTGGTGATAGATAATCAAACATGCTATCATCTATGCCTCGGTAACCATGCAGGAACCACTTGAATTTCCACGGAGGTGGCAACAATTTGACCTGGATGACAAAAAAGACAGACGTGTGTGCGTGAAATACAGTAACACTGGTTGATAATAAAATAGACTTTTCTCTAGAGAGACAAGGGCCAGCTGAATTGGTCTCAGTCGGGAGCGAGCTCTCTTGAGAAGGAAGACGATTCACACCACGGTATACGTAAACATATCGACGGAGCACATATTATGATTAGGGAGGGAATCGTTGTGACCATCTGTACAGTTAGCCTTTCTCTTTCAAAATTCCGCAACTGATACCCTATTGTATGTACCGTTTATGAGGTGTTTTTGCTATTGTTGATGATGGGCGTAGTGTCCATTCGTATTCCGCTGCCTGAGACAACGGGCTGGTTAGCGGGACCAGCGTTTTCGCGACGAAGATCCGGATTAACAAGAAACCATGCTAAATAAGAGATAACAGAAAAAGTCTATGTACGGGTACGCGCATATACAGATTCGAAACCGGACAGAATTCTGCGGGAAAGTTTAGACACAAACCGTTTGCATGTTTCATAATAATCGAACAATAAATTCGATAGGACCATGACAAAGAATACCGCTACGGTTGGTCAACTATCCCGAAGATAGATAAAGAATATTAAAACCTTCGTTAAGAAGTCCAAAGAACAATGTAACCAACACGTACTTACAAAACGAAAGATAAGGTGGTACGGAGTTGAAAAGGACTTCAGATGTAAAAAAATGAGTCATCTTGCTTCGATAAAAAAACGGTGTTATAAAAAAATTATGACGAACTGTTATTCAACGTTACGCCTGAATGTTTAACAGACTGGGATCTAGGAGGGAACTTGTTTTTGGTCAGTATTCGGCGAAAATCACTGGAGAGATGTTGAAAGGATGCTCCTTTATGGAGAAATAAAATACCAATTACATTTGGACGTACTCAGCCATGCAAAGACTGTGTTAGACCAACTAGCCGGTGAAGAGGGAAAATATCACCTTGTCAGTCGGTATAGATAGCATAATCTACACACACGAGTCTTTGAACTCACACGAAGGGAGAAAACTAGTGAAAGAATTGTATCGTAGAAAACATCCGAATTAATGGCAAGTGAGGAAGATACTTGGCTACAGAGGCGAGTAAACTGGGAGCGATTCGAAAAATAGTCACTTAAGATTACGGAAGATTGTTGAGTATCACACTTTCTGAGAAGAAATATTACGTGTCTATCGATTATGTTGAACGCATTGCTGTGGAAAAATGAAAACGGACTATCTTGCATGCGCTAACCAGGGATAACAAAACTGAGTGGACAAGACAGACAAATGCGTCAACAACTGACGAAAATTAGCAATGCCTAAAGTGATGTGGGTCGGTGTAATTGTTCTGCGACATTAGGTCTTTTTGGAAAAACTCAAACCCGTTTCATTCATTGGTGACCGTGCAGTCGATCGAAATTTGGGTGTGCTTTTCTTTGACACCAGCAATTCTCCATAAGTCAGTGATTTTTCTCTGCGCGATGTAGTCTGGAAATATACCTAAAAAAAAGGCTCGGCCAAGATTTTAGCACACTGTTTAAGCGCAACTGGCGACAGTTCATCTGATCATGCTGCCCCATCAAATTTAAGTTGCATCATCTTTTTCATCTACACCCGTGTGTTCAATATGGAAGGAACTGTTAGTTGAAGATAGCGACGTGCACATGAAGGATGACGGGGGGGGGGAGCGTAGTGAACTTTCAAAATTACGGAATAAAACGTCCTGATCTGTTTAAGGATGAGTGGTCGCAAAGCATAAGAGAGCCACAACGGCAATTTATTTAGGGTTCCTACAGGATTTCCAACAAACCGGAAGAAGCTGGTCTTTCTGGGAAGAATGATTCTTCTTTGAAGGACTGACGTATGTGTATACAGTGTTAGAGCCTTTGTTGTCAAGTTTCAATGACTACGGAAACCATCAAAACATGTCGCCTCATCTGAACGAGTGTTCTGCATTACCTAGCATTTTTAGATTCACTGAACAGGTACACGTTAGAGGGAGCAGAAAAACTTATGAATTGATAAGAAGTCTGCGGTAAGTAAAATGTTCGAGGCAAGAGAGACAAGCAAAACAGTCGCTCTAAGATGGAATGTGCACTGAAAGGAAAACAGAAACTCAATCTCATCATATCACACACTTCAGCATTAGTAATGAACAGTTGAAAGCAGTTTCAATCAATCAGGAGGTGTCGGAAATCTAAGCTATTCGACGTATCGGCTTGATGTATTGAATGCATGTTTGACACTATCTACTAATAACATTGTTACGACAGATTCAGATAAAGTGTTTCGGACTACGCACACTTTTACATCAAGTGAATGTTGCCTGCAAGGCGAGCAGCGGATCTCATACTGTGGTTTAGACGAATTATCCTTGAGGGAGGGAGTTACACATTTAGCAACTAGCGGTTTGTGAAATATGTCACAAACAAAGACCGGACTATCTACGATTTACCGATAAAACAGAAAAGTTGAAGTAGCTTAAACTATCAAACCAACTACGATATCTAACTCTTAAAATGAGATGATTATATTCCAACAGATAAAGGCGACAGGCTTAAACGATTAATAGAAGATGTGACGAAAAACACTGAAAGGCATTCACAAAGTAAGTGTCCGAACATTAAAATAGATAGCCAAAAAAGTTAACGATCATGGCGAATGAGGTGCGGTTCGGAAAATGACTGAGAACGTCTGAGACTGCTGTCCTGAGATCTGTCTCACATGTAGCAGTATCCAGCTTGTTATTTTCAAGGCAGTATTTTATTGGTAACGAATGGCGAAAGTGCAGTACAGTACCTTAAGTGCATTAAATAGAAGTCGATTCCCAGCAGCCCCGCGGTTCAGTGTCCAATTGTCTCTAGAAATTTCATTCTCTGCCTAAATCGTGCATTATGCGCCGGACTTTTGGATTATTCGTGCACAAGAGCTGCAACGAAACAAGCGGCGAAAATTCTAGCACGAAAATAACAGTAACGCGTCTAGTGTAATAAGTTACTCACAAAAGTGGTTAGCAGCCACGCCTATGCAAGACAATCAGAAACACATCAATCACGTGTTCTCCGCAGTAAAACTTTGTACGTTGTGATCATACATGAACACGGGTTCAGTTTAGACTATCCAGACTAAGCTATATGGCGTAAAATCATAGACTAAAGGATTACACAGACTGATACGAGAACGAAACACATGGGAATAACGATCATCAGGGTGGCTTCAGCGTTAACGCAAATTGTTTTCGAACATACAAAAATTGTGGCGTCTAACACCCAAAGCCTAGGCAGACTGGAAGATGCGTCTCCGGTTGCTCCCAAAAAGTCACACAGAATGCGTCCTGTTTCGATAACATGATTAGTTGCTGATGGTTCCGGATGTCGTTTTTGATACGAGCCGCTGGTTGGCGGTCTGTCCTCCATATGTAGCTCACGCAGCAAGTACAAGAATATTGATACAAGTAAGATTTTATAGCCCTAGATCGATTAGTAGTAATCAAGGAGACCAGTAAGGCTCAGGTTTGCTGCATTATATAATAATACGGTACCTTTGTAAGTTCTGAATGAAACGGCTGTTAAGCGCATTTTTGTCACTACAGACCTGCAATAACAGAAACGGGACTCCTAAGCAAACTGCCTTCTTCTGTACCATTGTCATTCGATTTCTGGAAGAAACAGTGTCGCTGTGTTTTCTAATAAATGGTAGAGAATACCCGGTTTTCAGAAATATGCTTAGTTCTAGCGAAAAATCGTTTTCGCTGATTTGCATTAAAAGCGTTCTTACTAGCCTTTCCCTATATTGTTTTTCAGGTGCATCTACCATCCTGATCATTCAGGATTTTTGTACACAGATCTGACCGCCGGAGGACTGACATTCACAACTGGAAGACAACCATCCATTTCGTTTTCCCTAATTAGCCTTAAGCTAAGACGAACTTGAGGTCAATCCAAGAATAACAACCGTATCACTCACATCTTCAAAAATGTTTAGAATATCGTCTATGTAACAGATGTACAACACTGATTTTAGAAGGTCTTCAAATAATATGGGTGCTACTTCGGCTATGAAGGAATCCTTTGGAAACGGACACAATACGTGGTACATTGCAACCCCGTCCATTTGTCGAAAAGTATATATACGAGGGTTGATCTTCACATCGTGTGCTCAAAGCAACAGTGATAGATGAACAATATGCCGTCAGTGGGTGGCATGGGCGACTACACTACTGGCTCGTAAGAGACAGAGACAAAACTGCCACTTGTTTTGCACATGGAAATCTATGGACAGACGGTTGACAGGCGAACAGGGGACTAAACGAATGTTGATCAGTGATTGTACCACAAAACATGTGTATCGTGGTGCATTGCAACTTGGGACCAGACGGATCCGAGTTCTAATGCAACTGGTTAGGTACAAACGTACACTTTTCCAAATCAGCCTTGGACCGAACGTTTCTATTTTCAAATGGCTGCAGCCAGCGAAAACCCTATCCCTGAGTTGGCCACGACGTTACCATTAAGAAAAACATCCAGTCGCATGTACTAACTATTTCGGTCATTATGCACTCCGGCGATACGTGACCGATTAGTTTTTCCGGTTTCAGTTATCCGTCTATGAATATCTGTGCAGAAGGACTGAAAATATTGTTTTTATCACCTGCGAACTGAGATAATGCCCATGGCATTTAGGCTACACAACACATGCCAACATTATGAGAGGTACCGTGCTAATATAAAACCATGCATAACAACATGGCTAGCACAGTATCAGTCGGAGAGAATGCTGCTGACTTTTACATTGAATGGAACAAGAAAGTAAAATAGAAGCCAACTACAAACAAAATAGTGTTCCATGGCCAAAGAACATAAAACAACTACGTTTCCCGTCGAAAAATGACAGTGCTGCATTTTAAGAGACAGGCTGGTGAATATTACCCAGGTGGTAAAAGTCACCTGAAAATTGAGAGACTGTACAGCTGCAACTAGAATCGGCAGAACACGTGATTTGCTCACATTACGACTTTGTTTTGTGTTGTAGTCTGTTTTCACTATTCAGTACAATCCAAATAGTATTCGTTTTGTCTCACCTCTTTATTTTTTCACAAATCTAACCAGGGTTATTTGACCGCTCGCATGAATGACCGTCCAAAATATTCAGACCTGTTCTTTATTCAAGCATTTTCTGTCTGAATCGTCCGCGGGTCTTTTGCATTCGGTTCCACCATTTTCCTTCAATTGCTACCAATACGTTTTTCCCTACAAATGTATCTTGGAATCTCCATGTAAGTTTACTTGCGAATCCCTCAGTATAGGTGGAACAGCTACTTTGATTTGGTCATCATTAGATTTGTAATGTAGGAGCAACTACAGAACTGGGCCAATCAGTGTCAGTACTACACGTCAATGAAAAAAACAACGTGAAAACGAATAAGGCAGGAAAAATGCAGAAAATGGCTGATAACTGTCAAGTACCTTAAGGCGCAAATAAAGGAATTACGTCGAAAGCAAAAGTGCCAGCTCATCCACGACTGGAAATTAGGACTCAGTAACAAACTGTGTATTGAGGCGACCAATTATTTTTACACACCAAATGGATAACTGAATGGCAATACACATTGGATGACACATTCGCCATTCCACTTCGTTATCTACTACTGCAGAATACTCACAACATCGTACGCCTTCCAGATGACTGTACTTGACAGAGTATAAGTGCGCTTATACACTCAAGCATTGTTAAGCCACTTGGACCCGGGTAATTCAACTGGATGCACATATAGAAAAACGATGAGAAACAGCGAACCCGAGAAAGTGTCACTAATAAAAATGTGAACGGATGCATTTTAGCTTGAACTGTAGTTGCCAGTTAATATGGGCGCATTTCCCGCAGGCCTATAAGCCTGGTCCATCTGATCATGGGACCAATAAAAGAACGCAAAGATAACAGTTCGTCGATGCATCGTTAAACAATCCACACTTATTATACCGTCTATTATACCATCCATAGTTTCATGAAACATTTTAGAGGGAAGACAATTAGGTTCTTTTGTGCATTCCAACAGATTTTCTCGTCAAATCGATTACGTCGGGGCAAACTTCAACTGACTGAGCACTTTCTGTGTGCCTTCTAATAAAACCCAGGGCAGTCACACTAACTTGTTCGATTAGCATTTTAATACATTTGTCATACATTTTATAAAGCACCAAAAAGAAGCTCCATTGGACATTTCACACCCAGTGCATTCAGTTATCTTAGCTGGCGAGGAATATCAAAACAATGATTGACTCGTCTAGGTGTGTACAAGTGTAATCACTTGGAAAGTGTTGATTGCAATGGTGTGTTGGTATCATTAGGAATGTCGATCGAACATACAATCACTCACCGACAGCGGTATGTCAAAGGTTGGAAATGATTCTAAACTGCTATAAAATTACGATAGATTATGAAAAAGGCAAGCCCTAGTTTAATGGTATAAGAAAATAGACTGGAACACTCAACAGCACGGTGCGTGCACCCTGCAAGCAAGAAAACAAGGTGAGAAACCTTACATTGAGATATTTTACCACGCGGGATAAGAGTAGTAGTGCCCCTATTAATTGCAGAGTTCAAATTCGGTGTTCGATTCTATCAGCACTGATCTGAAGTACCCTACTGGTGCAGGGCCAATTTAATATATACGCGGCCAAATTGTGTTTGTATCACGGTACGCCTTGGGTTTTAAAATGAGGTCCACTTGTTTCGCATCCTCAACGAGGTAAGAATTAAACTGGAGAATACCCGCATCAAATGTAACAAAAATTAACGCTGTTTTATGTAAATAATTTGGAGAAATAGCACGACGTTACGACTAACCGTGTTAGAGATAACGTATGTGAACGTAATCGCCGGGGCTGAAGGCTGAAATAGGTTCTACCACCAACACAAATCCAATTACAACGCTCTCGACGAAGGTTACTCAAGGTGACGGAAACGCAGAGTCCGTCACCTTCATCATTAAGTCAACGTGTAGTCTCCACTAACGTGCCAAACATGGGCTTTAGTTTTAAATCCAGGAGGGACAGTGGGAGATACACACTCTGGTCATAGAAGCTTCCAGTTGATCATATACCAGCCGAGCGTAGCGATATCTGGCCAACAGTGAGTTTAAGGAAACGAGTTGGTTGTGTGGGTCGCACAGCTGAGTAACTTTCACCGCGCACGTGCTTTTAATCAACAGGATGGAGGATGGATACTTCTTAAAAATTTAGTTAATACTAATCCTCGACACAAATGCAACTAAAAAAAGAACAGTAGTGGTTCAAAGAGAGACGAGGGGAAGGAAGAATGATATGTAAATAATAAACATACCTGGTTAAACTAGAACAACCACCAACACGGCACACACACACTTCTAAAAAACGGTTGTGCAACGTACAGTCTACAAGGTCTGCGATCTGTAAACCATTAGTATTTTAGTTATTTACCCAAATAATTCACACTATTCACACAACCCTATGAAACACCAAGCGAAACGGTCAAAACTTGATGAGAGGCGGGTAAGCGGACGAATGTGGTTGATATGTATGATTACACACCTTTTTCGTATTGATCGGAACAGGAGTGTTGGGCGGATGAGGGACTGGTGTCATATCGAAAGGAACACGACTCTCCTGAAGGGGTGCATCGCGCAAATAGAGCAAATTCTGATCCAGACGCTTTTCCAATAAGAGCACATCGATTGCTTGAATGGTGGGATTGTACAGTTCGTAGCTGATCTCCACAGCTATGTTTGGCAAAATGATAACAGAAACGGTAGACGGTAAAAATAAACCATCAGTACAGGCGAAAAGCAGATAGTCACATGGAATAGAACAATAAACTGATTAACATGGTCCAAACACTAAAATCACTGCAAAATTCACAAACTTTCCTAAAAATTGCAACACGTCAAGTTCAAAAATTTACTGTTATGAAGATCAGTGTCCATCATACAAAGACACAGTGTGACGATGGAAGCTGTAGAAATATTACCATTAACACCTGCTGACTGTTATAGAGGCCGATTTGTGGTCAAACTTCCTTTTTTCAGATGTCTGAAAGCATCTACTCTATTAACACTAAAGCCGAGTATAACAGCTGCTTGTCTATTAAAAAGAAAATATTTGCTGAATTGCCATCATAATTCTGTGTTTTGTTTTCACTTTGCTGATTGTAATTTTTGAATTCGGTATTGTTGTTGAAAACTCTCATAAAAGCTGTATTGTTAACTGTACTGTTAAAA